>WIGM01000175.1:0-65786 GCA_014235935.1 Colletotrichum musicola
GAGAACTGGCGGCTCGGCTGCTTCGGGTTGGCCGACATGACGGCGGTGGTCGCGGGGGTTGTTGATGGAGAGTTGGAAGGAAAGTAAAGAAGAGCCAATGCTCAGCAAAGTTGTTTTCGAAGGAGAGCCGCTCGTAGACGCAAGATCTTGAGGGGCGATGGGACGGTAGAGAACAGAGGAAGATGGCGAGGTAAAAGGTAGAAGGAGGGGTCCCGGCTTTTGTGCTTTGGAGGTTTGGCGGCGAGGGGAAGACCGAGGCCGGGTGCGAGTGCGGATGCGGGCAGGAAGCAAGCAACGCGGGGGAAGTGAGGTGAGGTGCTTGAGCTGGTTGAGGAAGCCACCGTCGGACGATCCTGCCGTATCTGCGCTGATGGGCAGGAGACAAGGCGAGGGAAGGAGATGCAATGAGAGCCTGGGTCACTCGTATCCGGGGATGTTTCAAAAAGGACTTGATGTTAGTGGCTGGAGTTCACAAGAGCAACAGGCAAGCAAACAGGGAAGGAGGCGAGGAGAGGCTCTTCCCCGGCCGGTAGTAGGAAGGAGGTACCTCCATGGTGCTCTTTCGCCTTACACGCGGACGCGGACGGGTAACGGTAAAGCGGGGCCGGGCATGGGCGGCCTAGCCCCGCCCCACCCCTCAGTGATTCCCATTGAGGAGGTCACAGTGAGGTCAGGCAAGAAGGTAGGTACAGAAGGTACGAACGCACCACAACATCCTTCCTTCCCTAGGCCAAGATAGAAGTATTCACAGTGTTGGGTTCCAATGGACATGTGGGTGGAAAAGGAGGGGACCTTGCATGGTGACGCAGGCCATTTTCGACCTTGGAGTGAGCACCTTACCGAGATACTAGAGCTACGGAGGCAAGTCCATCCCGCGCGGCAGCTCACCTCAGGTGGGCAGCTTCCCCTTTTCGTCCTGCGTGAAAGCGATATCATGTAGGTGCCTTACATGGAGGGCTGGCAGGGAGGTACTGTCAGTCCCATCGGACTTGGAGTTCTGGTTGGGTACTCCGGTGTCCTATGCAATGCCCGGCGCATGCCGTTGAGGTTGCGTTCCGGGAACCAAGGTTACACGACCTGCTCGGATACTACACCTCATACCGTACAGATCAGTACACTGTGAGGTTGGTTGGAGCCTTCATTGGTACGACCCTTCGGTACGCAGTAGGTACACCACTCTTCCGTGGATGTATACCTCGCGTGGGGAACCCAGCTGTGAAGTCCGAGGGGACATTAAGGAAGTGGTCTTGTTAGCATCCAGCTATAGTGTCCCTGTTTCCATTTACGAACCACTGCATAAACTCAAGGTACTTACTACTGCTAGCCTCGCTTGCCCCTTAACTTGACGGCAGGAAGGCCCTTGGGCCCCTCCTCCCTCCTGCCGTTCCGACCATTGACGACCACCCGCTCCGGCAGCCGTGCGCACAACGGCCCCACATCAGCGCCTTAGCTCCGCTGCCACAACGCCACCTGCGTCCACCCTCAGCAGTCGTCTGTCATCATCTCGAATTGATCGCTGGACTTCATCCGGACCAAACCTCGCACATGCCGACCACCACTCCGTGCGTCCAACAATGCCAACAGTCTCTTCTGAAATTTCAACTTCTCCCCGCACCTTGAGCATCCCGGGCTTTGGCTTGGGTCAAAATGCGGTGTAGGCGAATACCTACATCATCTTTGCCTTCCTATGCCCTGACATGCTCCTTCCCGCGCCGGGCAACACCCACGATGGCACATCTGACGACGATACTGGCCAGCCTACCGGGCCTCCCAAGCCAGCCACCCACGATGCATGCTACACACCACATCTCGCCTCCTCCTTCGCAAATCGCCTCGGTCGACCTCGAGTTGTCGGTGAGCGGGCATCCCACCTGACAATCGTGGGGGGAACGACACCACCCCTAACAGGCAGCGCTGGAACGAGTCCCTACTGGCTCAACAACAACCAACCTGCCACCCACCATCCCGCGAGAAGCATACGATGAGACCCAAACAGTCGGAGATGACGATCAGGCCTGCTGCGTATTCGTTCATAATCCGCCCGTAAATTTTCTCGTCAACCTCAACGGAGGTTTGCGGCTGCCGGCATCCACCCTCTTCGACCGAGGCCAAGGCCTGCTCTGGTGCTGACTGGCATTGCGTGAAGTAGCACCGGCATCCGCTGTCTCTCGCAACTCCTTCTGCAAGATGAAGGAGGCTCGAGATCAGCTGCATTATTACTGAACCACACTGTAGTCAAACACAGCCTTCCTCGACTGGGTCGCTGTGGCTTTCCTTCCAGAACGCATGTCTTGGTCGTCGGCCGTTGTATCGCACCGTTTCATTTCCCTCTGCTCACCGAGGTGGAGAATGAGGTGAGGTACAATGTCACTGGCATCCTTTGGCTGTACCCCAGGTTTAGCGCCGGGCGGCCAACAGCCTCGTACCTGGCCGGATGGCCACTATTCTCGGCTCCCCGCCGCAGCGGCAGCGGCTTCGTCTGGGTCGCCGTGCAACGTGCTTCTCGGAAGCAGGTAGCGCCTGTGGCTCCTGTGGAGAGGCCGCAGGGCTACTGCCCATCTGCTGGGCATGTGCATGACGGCGCAGGCCAGAGTCTTCGTCCGGGTGCGTTGGCGTCCGCCATTCGCATGGCTGATCACGCGCAGTCTGCTGAGAACCAAGGCTAGGGCTAAGGGGAGGAACCGACAGGGATGCAGCCGGTGAACTGCTTCCATCAGCGAGTCCCACGAAGGATAGTTTTCGATTCCCACTTCCTCCGGCTCTCGACGCTCGTGGTCTGCGAGTCAACACGTTCCCAACCTCGACCTTGCCCCAGACGGCCCGTCCGGGAGGCTAACAGTGGACATGTAGTGGGCACCGCTGGCCCCTACGCTGTAATCCACTCAGCACAGCACGGGGCAGCTGCTCCATCACAGTCAGTGTATTGCTTTTTCACCATTCTTTCTGACAGCTTTCTTCTCCTCAAACTACACATATTAGTACGGCTCGCAACATCATCTCAATGCGTCCCGCAAAGTCCTCGAGGCCGCACCATCTCCGCTGAAATCCCGCGGATAATGGACTTTCACACCAGAGCCGAGGTGCTTGGACTTTGGCACATCGAAAATCGGAGAGAAATGAGCAACCTGGTCTGTTGTTTGCACTACTCCTGGGCCAACGGGGTCACCTTTGACATCATACGACGGCGAAACCTGTAGACGACGCGCCAGCTTTGCGCAGGAATTCCCTTCCCCATTTTTCCTCAGACCACGTCGCTCTGTTCCTTGGCTTTGGGGCCCAAAACGCATTCTCATCTCCAGAGTATGTTCAACCGTGGGTAAACGTCACCCCACGGTGAATTTCACTTTTCTAGCGTGGGGGGTGCCCTCCATCTCATCCCCAGCAGAGAAATCTACCGTATGACAGGTGATTGCTGTGTATCTCCAGCCAAGCGATCTCGTACTTTCTCGACGTTGCACACTCAGCTGCTGTCGTTGTGAGGCCTCAGGTTGCCTCCGGGGACGTTGCCCAATCTAGGAAGCTGTCGGCGTGTTCCAGTGGAGCTGTCTTCTGGTCCTCGACGTTGCTCTAAACGACGCTCACTGTTCACTGCAATAACTCATGATTCCCATGTTCATAACGGTTTCTGCCCCGAGAGAGTATGGAAGTAAACGTAGGAGTGGACATTTGGATCAAGCAGGTCATGCCGCACCTGGACCAAGAACTGCTCGACCTCGTCGGCCGTCCACCCAAGACCCCTCGTGAAGGGTCCGATCGTAATGGCATGTAGGCCATCAAATATCAAGCTCAACGTATACATGCCGATAACCCTCAGGAACTTATTCCTCGGCCACCCCCCGACGGGCACCTTTCTGACCTGATGCACGACGTTTACGAACCCGGCAGCTTCGACACGCGCGGGATTCTGCTCGGCGGCATTCATGTCGACACCAAATTGAGCCAGCCCCTCCTTGATATTGGCAACCATCTTCACCGGAGTGAAGTCGGGCGGCATCGTCCCGTCATCACAACCGTATACCCATCGCATCTCCTGCAACTCGATCCAGCCTCCTGGTTTTAACGTCCTGTCCACGGTCACAAGACGTCCCCTCTTTCTCGACAAACACGAAGGAGACCACTTACTTGTACGCGGAGGCCAGCAGGGCCGGCCAGTCGTGTATTGAGGGCGCCATGTTTCCCAACCGAATGAAGTCAAAGGAGTCCCGCTCGTGATACCACTCGGCCTCGGCATCGTCCACGACAAACTTGACGTTTGGCGGCACCCAGTCGGGCCAAATCGGGCTCAGGTCGATGCCGGTCACCGCCGCCTCGGGATACTCGTCGCCCACTGCCTGCCTTTTAGCTCGTGCCTCGCGCGGGGAAGCAGTACCCTCCTCGTCGAAAAGGATCGCAACATACTGTCAATGGCCCACACCCCGGTCCCGGTGCCGATGTCCAGGACCTGCTGCGGATTCACAAGCGGCGCCCGGTGTAGCTTGTTCCCCAGCAGGTGCGTCATTACCACATGCTTCATGAACTCGCGCTCCTGCTCCGGGTCGTCATTGGGAAAGTGGTAGCGCCCCTCGCGGTAGCGGTGGTAGCGCCGGTTGTTTTCGAAGGCGTAGTCGCGCACGCTGGGTGAGAGGGACTTGGTCCCGAGGGCGGCGTGCTGGTGGTGGCTGCGGGTGTCCGACTCGTAGCCGTCGTCGGAGGCTTCGATCGTGTCGTCGGCGGCGGGTCGCCCGGCGTTCGTTGCGAGGTCGTGATCGGTCATTTCGGTCGTAGCCGTTGTCATCGCCGTCGCAACCCGTTGTTGCACGACCTCGGCGCACGTTTTGCGGAACAGCACTCTCGTTCGAATCCTGACGGCTTCATTGATGCAAAGGAACGGTCACGGTTTCCGTGGGGTTCGCGCAGCTCCCACCGTTCGGTATTTAAAAGCTGGTCCGCCCTGCGATGGTCCGCACGCCCTACAGGGGACGTGGAAGGGACCCTTGCCTGCGGGTTTCGGGCGGTGACGGAGCCCGCTCCGGGGGTACGGGGTTGGAACCAGCTGCGTATCTTTTGAAGATTCTTTCTGCGCTGGCGTAGATTTGATGCGGAGATGATTTAGGTCTTGTACCCAGCTATAACACCCAGCAGTAGCCCGCCAATTCTTTCCACGAGGCCAGTGTCTGTTGACACCGCGTCCTTGCTGGTCGGCATGGGTACCATGGTAGCGTTTGCTGCCCGTCACGGTAATCCATTCATTCTGCCCCCCGTGTCTCCCATGCTGAAACCGCTGCCGATGCACCCCCGCATCCGCGCCTCGCGAACGCAGCCGAATTGCCGGGGTTGGCTATATGTCGTTTCTGACGGCGCGCCGATCGCTGCTCGACGAGACACACCGCCTTGTGCAGCGACGTTCCGCCTGGCGACCGTTGCAATCGTACGATCGGGGAGATGAGTTGCGCCGGGGAGTTTGGCGGCTGCGACCGAGGGCCGTTGTGGGGCCGTGGTCCGGGGTCCGGGTCGCGGGGCTGCGATGTGAGTGATGGTATAGTAGAGCCTCGAGTTCGAGGTTTCTTTTCGCTTTGGGGGCAAGGTTACATAGCTACATGGGTTTCGAAAGGCACCGGGTGGAAGAAGGGCTTTTTCCATCTGGTCTTGATACTTCAGACAACTAACGGACGGACGGGCAGCTCGCGACCGGAGGGGAGGATCAAGCTCGACGGTGCAGAAACGGCATCGTCGACTCGATCTTAAGGGTCCAGGCCCTTCTGTGGTACATTCCTTGCCGTCTACGATCGATGCTCGCGATGTACGCAGACTCCTCCGTCACTGTGAGGACGGACACCACTGCTGTCCCGCTGAGCGCTCTTGCATCACAGCACACAAGATCTGGTGGTTCGTATGAACTGACTCTATGGGTATCGTATTTATGAGTTTGGGAAAAGGTACTAAGAAGGGCAAAGGCAACCAGGCCTCATCAAGCTTCCACGTCGGGCATCTCCATCGTCTCGAGCACCGTCTCGAGGACCTTCCTGCACTGCGCCCGGTACCGGAGCGCCGTGACCTGGTTCCTCGTCGCCGCGGCCTCGTCCTCCAGCTCCGTCTCGGACTGGTCCAGGCGCTCCAGCTCCTGGAGGACCTTGTACTGCACGATGGCGACGGTCTGCTCCAGCAGCGGTCGCGCAGGGGCGGGGACGGCGCCCGTCAGGACCATGCGCAGGCGCCGCAGGTCTCTTTCTTGCTCGGTGCCCTCGGCGACGGGGAGGAGCTCGTCGCGGTGTTCTTCCGTGGTCTGCGCGAGCACGAGGTCCCACACCATGGCGTCCTGGACGTGGCGGAACGGCGGGATGATGGCGTCTGCGCCGAGATCGGGTAGGAGCTGGGCGGAGCGTGTTGCCACGGAGCTCGGGTCGCTCACGGGGCGGAGGGAGATGAGGAAATCCTTCGGCTTGGATGACGCCCCGGCGCCGCCCTCGGAAGCCGTGGTCTGCTGTCCCGCGCCGCGCTTGCGTACGTGCACGTAGTCATTATGCAGGCCCTCGGACTCGGGGATGACGAACCCGTACGCGAGGAGCAGCTCGGCGTTGGTCTTGGTCGTGCCGTAGTTGTTGTACACCTGCGCCCCGGGGGCGTACGCGTCCAGCGTGCGCAGCTCGCACGTGTCCGGGGCGTCGGCACCATGGGCCCAGGAGACCCGGGCCAGGGGCGAGTGGTTGCCGACGTCGAACAGCGGGAGCAGCAGCGAGAAGTCATCAACGACGCAGCCCTCAGGAAGTCCGAGTGTGCTCTGGCGTTCGGCGGGAATGACGAGGGAGGGCCGGAAGCTCCGGCTCGCGAAGATGCAGTACGCCCAGTTGTACAGCAGGCGCGTGCAGTCCCGCCTCGCGGGGTGGTCGCCGAGCGCGGCGGTGGCGTGCTTGTACTCCGCCTTCAGCCGGGACTTGATCTCGGCGATGGCGACGTGCACGTTGGTTTCCTCCAGGAGCTCGACGTCGTCGGACGGCCAGAGGGGCGGGAGGGCCCAGGAGGAGAGGGCGTCTGGCTGGGGGAGGGTGCGGATGTAGGGGTGCCAGAAGGAGGAGGCGCCGAGGAGGTACTGCTGGATGAGGAAGAAGCGGCTTGTGACGTGCGGCGGGACCGTCTGCAGGAACGAGTCTGGGAAGGGCGATGAGGATCCTCCGGCGTCGTGGTGGAAGCCGGGCGTTGGCGAGGGCGTGGCGTTGAGGTAGGAGAGGGTTAGGTGGAGGGGGCATGTGACGACGGGCTCGCCTGGCTGGACGCCCGCGCCGGCGCCGGGGGAGACGCGGAAGGAGTTGCCGGTTTGGGGGTCGGCGTAGACCTCGACGGAGGGGTGGAGGCGTGCTCCGTGGGATTCGGCCCAGGATACCAGCTCTTCCATCTCGGTGGTGTTGGTTGATGTGAGTGGGTGTGTGGTGTTTTTTGGTGTGGTGTGTTGGTTGGTATGCGAGGGACCAAAATTCTGGAACCGGGGCCCTGCCAAGGAATTGGAATGATATTACGAGCCCTTCGGAATATTTGGCTTTTTGTTTTTTCTTCTCTTCTTGTCTCTGCTTGGCGTGAATGGCGTTTGGCGGCTGACGTTGAAAAAGTTTTAGGGTCGTTCGCTTGGCTTTACTACGGTAGCTGGTGTGGTTTAACTTGAAGGTGTGTGGAGTGCGGGGTTGGTAGGAAAATTCAAGGTGAAGGTGGGGGTGAGGTCAAGGTGAGGCAAGGTGAAGGATGCCACACCGAGACATATGACGCCCTTGTGGGGTCCCTAGTATTCCACTATAGATAGTGCCCCTCCATCTCTATAAGTAGATCTTCGTGTAAGTCACCGTGTTTCTCCTTTGATTGGTTTTCCGGTGCTGTTGGTTAGTTGCTAGCTCAGCGCGAAGTTCAAGGTTCGGACGGTTGGCTTGCTGGCATGTTGAGTCTCAGGGCGAGGCCGACTTCCTAACCCCCCGGGGGCCCGAAGGGAGGTCCGAAGGTCTTCCAGAACTCCCCGGCGCCCCGGGCCTGGATCTATTCGGCGAAACAGGGAATCTAGATCAGATTACTTCACCGAACCTACCGAGTACCCTGTTCGCGTCTCTTCTCTGAACTAGGGGTCCGTCTGACGCCATAGGGGGTAGAATTAAGAAAGTTCGGTGTTCAAGGCCGGAGGTCTGGACCGATGGTCCATCATCCTCTGATCCGAATGGCATCGAACTACCGAGTGTCGTAACTGCCGACGGTGTTAAGCTAGCCGTCTTCCCAAAGACTCTAGACTCAAGAGTTGTCGCTGCTATTTTCGCACAAAGAGGCGTTGGCAACTGCATGGGTTCCCGGTGGGCAGGATGTACTAGTAAGGTTAGCAGGGAGGAGTGAAAATGGAGGTCACTAGCTTACTCTTCACCAGTCAACTAGGTACGGATACCAGCACTGCAAAGAAATATCATGCTTACCTCGGTAGATCAGCTACCGGACGGGACGTGTGGTGTTGATCCTGAGCCAGTAAGTGACCGCAAGGATTCCGGCTTCAACTTTGTTCATACTACAATAAACTAGAAATGCCCATGGGAAACGCAGAAAGTAAAGTGTAAAGTAAAACATGCGTAGCCGCAAATCAGTTTGATACACGAAGAGTTATTCAAGCCGTTATCTTGTTTGACCACGCGGAACCATCCTACGCGTCGGAAATAGTTCACGACTACGTCCCGAACTGGTTGTCCTCTACGCCTAAACGCGCCGCACTCGGATACTGACGCGAGGTTTCAGGCCTTACGGAAGGAATAACCCCTGGGGCCAATCTCTACGGAACAAAAAGCACCGGCCGCAAGCTGCGCCTTATCTCTAAAGACGCCCGCCCTCTCGGTTTCAGAGCGTCTCTAGGACCCGCCCGCGAGAAATGAGTATTTTTTTTCCGCTCGTCTCTTTCTGCCCGCAACCTCGGATTCTACCTTACTCGGGCCCCCTAACGACCGCACCTTTCGGACTTTATACAAGTCCAGTGGGAGCCGGGCGGGAAACTTCAGCCGAGATAGGCTTTTGTTACGCTATCGAGGCGCATCATCTGCCCCAGCTCAAAAGCCCATGCAGCCGGATGACAGAAAAGTCGCCGAGGTCGTCTGCCCGATCTCGTGGTTGGTCGAAGAGTGCCTGTACTATTCGGAGAAGCCGAGGGCTTATGAAGCTGTCATTGAGGAACATATAGCCGTTTCAGGGTTCCTTCACATGTGTACGGTACGCTTGACTCGAAGATCTCATGTATATAGCACAAGCCAGCAGAGCTGACTTGAAGCCGGAGGGAAGGCGAGCTAACCGCGGGTCAGAATATACCAGGCTTAGGAGGCCATACATCTACCAATGACTTATAAAAAGGAATCCATTCTGGAAAAATACTTCCCTGACAACCGCGGCCCAACCCTGAATGACAAATTGTGACAGACGGCCACGTTTTCGAGCCTATTCTTGAATAAGTTTGAATTGCCGTCCGGGAAGGATATTCGTATCTCATACGACAGCAGCATCGACGGCAAGCGGCAAGGAGCAACTATAGAAGAACAAGGCCATCCAATCGACCGGCACCCTTCGATATTCGCGCTGACTCAGACGGGATGCCCATCTTCTGCCATGTCACGGTGCCACGTGAGAGAGAAAGTCAGCTTTTATTTTGTGGGATGGAACACGATTCTAGAGTTGGGATCGAACCTTCGACGAGGACTTCTAGAAGAACCTTTCCTGCCGGAAGGCATGGAGACCGCGGGGAACGGACGGCGAAGAACGGACTGCTCCGTCGAGTCCGTTCACGCAATCTCTTCAGGAATCGTCAACAACTTCCCAGTTCAAACCAAAAGGGGAGTTCGTTTCGTAAAGTTTGAAAAGTGGAAACCGACGCCGTTCCGCGCGAGAGCCCACGCAAGAAGCGAAGCAGCGGCGGCGGCGGCGGCGGCGTCGTCAAAACCACGTTGTCTTTGACCAAGATGGTGTGCTCTCCCCGCCTCCTCTCACACGTGCGTTGCCACGTCTTCCCCGCGCGTGCGGGTGGATGTCACTGTGTGCAAACTCTGTTGTTGTGAAGTTCGGTACAACTTCCCCATGGGCGAGTCATTGGCGGGATTAGGGAGGTCGACAATTGGATGCTTTTCAGCGCATTTTGTGACCCAACCTGGTTGCACTTTCCGCCTTTCCCCCCTGGCGGAGAGGTCGGTCGTCAGTCCCGGGAAGACGGACGTGGCCACGGACGCCGTGAGGGAGAAGAGTTCCTGCATCCTCATGAGTCGTCGTCGTCTGGTGGTTCGGCCAACCGGCTGGACTATTTGAACCGGCGTTCCACCGGTGTGAGGGCAAGGATAGTCGAGAGGACATTGGCGGCCAAGGACGAAATAGCCCAATGGTCCCCAAAAGTAATCTTCTGCCTGCTCATGAAACCTACCTCTCTCTCTGCCTCTTCATTGAGTACTCGGCGCGTTGATTACTCGGCGATGACAGTTTTTAATGCCGAACCACCTAACCTTCGTAATGAAAGGACATCGAATAAATACGGCAGTCACTCCGAGCCATCCAGTCGCAGAGCCGGATGCCGGCTCTCACGGCGGGCGTCAACAACCCCACCTTGGAGGAGGTCAGAATCAGCCGGTCCAAGCACCACTCTTGATTGACGTTTCGCAAGTCCAAATAAGCTTTGGCCCATTGCACGACATGGGGTCCTCGATGCTTTCCAGGAAGACGTTCTGATCTCTGCCCAGGCAGTAAGGATCGTAGATGTTGGGCAGCCCGGTACACGTTTTTGCGACACTGATAAATACCCAGAAACGTACGGCAGTTCTTTTTCCCAGCCGTCGTCTTCCCACCCGTTCCAAAATTACGGCGTACAACTCTGGCTCCACGCCGCTTTCGCCTTCACTCTCGGCCGTCTAAGTGCTGCTCTCCCAACTATTCACTCTCGTTTTTGCTAGCATGCCTTGCTCCGCCCCTCCCCGACCCAGACGACGACCGCCCGTGTCTGATGCGAAATGTCCAGCCAGGAGGCGGCGGCGCCCCCGCCCCAAGGCGTGAGGCCCGACCTGCAGAACCCGACCGACGTCCTGCACACCATCAACCTGGTGTCGCAGATTCTGTCCATCGTATCGGTCAGCGTGTTCATGATTATAAGGACCTACGTGAAAGTCGTTATCAGCCCGCCTCTTCAGAATGACGACTGTAAGCCCCCGCCCCCTCCGTCTCTAAAGTTGTCAAACGCTCATCTCCATCAGGGATTGCCATCGTAGCTTGGGTACGAACCTATTCTGAAACGTATTCCGTGGCGTAGAGCTCACATATGGGCAGATCCTGTCGATGGCCTACAGCGCCACAGCTCTCGTGAGTAAGTATTCGCTAAGCGCCGAGGCCACATCTCATGTCTAAAGCGATGCTAACACCGAAGTCAGTGCACCGCTACGGCGGCGGTTTCCACGTCTACGAGATCACGAAAGCCAATCTCATCGGCTTCAAAAAGGTGAGACTCCCAATGACACCCCCTCTGAGCCATCAAGCTAACGTCCTCTCTGGGGCTGTACGCCGACACCCTCGTCTACGGCCCAAACTCGTACTTCACCAAGCTCGCCCTGCTCCTCATCGTCACGCGCGTCTTCCGGACGTACAGGAAGACCGTCCTGGGCACATACGCCGTCATCATCTTCATGACCGGCTACTACCTGCCAGTGCTCGTCATCAAGACGCTCATCTGTCGGCCCGTCTCCGGCTTCTGGGACCCGGACGTGAAGGCGGACTGCTTCAACCAGCGGGCCATCTTCGTCGCTGACACCGCCGTCAGCGCCGTGACCGATCTCGCGGTGCTGTGTCTTCCGATTCCGGTCGCGGTCACGCTGAGGATGTCGTGGTCGAAGCGGTTAAAGGTTATTGCCATGCTTAGCGCCGGAGGCATCGCCACGGCTGCGAGCATCGTCCGGATGATTCTCGTGGTCCAGCTGCAGAAATCGGAAGACGAGCCGGTGGATTTCATTCGCTTCAATCTCCTCGGGTACGTTCACACCCCTATTTTGCTTTGAACCCAACCCCTTCTCGATGAATCCTTTTCTTGGGTGTGGGAGCTAACAGCAGCGACAGCACCGCCGAAGTCAGCATAGGCATGATCTGCGCCTGCCTTCCAGCCGTGAACATCCTCATCATGCGCGGCTGCGACTTCTCCGCCAACTCGAGCCGCGCGACGCGGAGCTTCTTCGGCCCCGTCGAGCTCAAGTTCCTCAAGGGCAGCAAGCTGCGCACGCAGAACCTGACGGCCATGATGGCGACGGAGCTCGCGACGGATGTTGGCACGGGGATGGAGTCGTCGTCGGTGAACCCGTCGGACTTTTTGCAGGCGCAAGGAGAGCAGCCGGCGGACTTCATCTTCCCCATCGAGAGGCTCAGCCGGCTCGGCCCCGTGCAGACCGCGTCGACGGCGGCGGGCTCGGACGACTGGTACACCAAGGTCATGTCGCCGACGTTCTCGGGCCCCGCTTCGCCTGAGTGGGCGAGGAAGGCTGCTGATGAGATGATTGAGACTGGAGATCTGGAGAGTGGCAGTAGGCGGGGTAGCTAGAAGCCACTTGGGTAAAAGTAGTGAATGTAATAGACCAAGTCACATAATGACACGTAAAAGAAAAACATTTCTGTAATTCGTAGGTCTTTGACGCTCCTTGAAGCCCCTCTTACTGTGTAGCCGATAATCAAAAGGATCGATCAATCTAACATTCTATCTAATGACATCATAACTTCCGGATCTCAGGCTAAGCTTACTGAACAAACTCCTTGTAGGCAGCCCTCTCCAACTCGTCATAAAGCTTGATCGAGACCGGGTCTCCCGGAGGGAGCACCTGCGTGACCATGACAGCCGCCACGCCCGACTCCCTGTCCATCCACCAGCGGCTGTTGGCCATGCCGCTCCACATGATGCTGCCCTTCCTGCGCTTGCCCGGGACGTCTCGCATGTTGACGCACCCGCCGAGGCCGTGGCTCACGGGGATGTCGGAGGAGAACTCCACCACGATGGCGCCCCAGGTAAACGCGATCCCGTTCAGCATGGCCGCCTGCTGCTCGTTCAGTTGCGGCCGGCAAATCTCGTCGAGCGTCTCCTTCTTGACAAGCCGGTCGGCCATGAGAGCGCTGAGGAACTTGCCGTAGTCCTGCGCGGTGGTCCACAGCCCCGCGCCGCCGCTCTCCATCTCGCGCTCCTCGGCAACGGGCATCGGGCCCGGGGCGAGGCCCGAGCCGTCCTCGCCGCGGTAGGCCCAGGCGGCTTTTCGCTCGACAGTTTGGGGGAGCTTCGCCGGCCAGAAGCCGGTGTCCTTCATCCCCAGGGGCTCGAAGATGTTCTCGGTCATGTACTGGCCGAGCGACTTGCCGGTTATCTTCTCGAGGGCGTGACCCAGCCAGTCGGTGGCCGTGCCGTAGCACCAGCCTTCGCCGGGCTTGAACTTGAGCGGCGTGGTGAAGCCTTCGAGGGTTCCGTTGAGGTTCGTCGTTTTGCGTCCGATGGCCTTGTGCCATCTCATGAGGTCCTCATCCGCGAGGTCGTACCCCAAGCCCACGGTGTGGGTAAGTAGCATCCTTGACCAGACTTGGTTAACAGACGTTCTTCAAATAGATATTTCTTCAGCTTTACCTGGGTGTAATAGGCGTATCGTGGTTCTCCAGTATCGGCTTCTCATCGCTGTCGAACCCCTTCAAGATCTTCAATTGCCCGAGCTGCGGCACCAGGGAGCGCAGATCATCGTCCAAGCCAATCAAGCCCTTCTCAACAAGCTGCATGAAGCTTGTGGAAGTAATGATCTTGGTCAAAGAGGCGACCCAAGTGAAAGACTCGGCGCTCCATGCGGATGAGTCCGGGGCATGATCAATCCGGCCCGCCGAACCGCTGTACAGGATGCCTGCCTACCGAGTTAGACACACTTTTCGGAAGCAATGGAAGCTCTCGAGACTTGCAATCTTTATTCACCACCACGAAAGACGCGCCGAGAACCTTTTCCTTCGTGTCCTGGCCGCTAGCAGCAGTGTGCTTGGCCAAGATAGCGTCAAAAGAGCTCATCGTTGGGGAGATGTTTTGGACGAGTGTAGGAGGAGAGATTATGTCGATCTGAGCAAGAACGAAGCTCAGATATCGAAAATGAACAATTCCAGCGGTGTATAAGTCAATTGTTTTGAACGCGACTGAGGAAACGGAGGACACTGTGGCAGGCCACGTTGCGCCGGAGCGGGTCTGGACGGCGGGACAGGGGCGGTTGAAGATGACGAGGGAAGAGGTCGAGTCGAACTGCACCGCCTTCCGACTTTAGTACGGAGCGGGAACGAAAGAACCCCGCGTCTGCCGATCTATCGATGATTACGGATAGGTATCGCTGTACGTGTGATAGGTGTCTGGTCTTAGTAACCTGCATCCAGTATGTAATATGCAGAGCAGAAGTCGTTGATGACTCATCATGCATTCAACTTGACCTGCACTACCTATCAGCAGATGATACTCTTTGCTGTGATGGAGCCGCAAGTCAAGGACTTATTTATCGGGAAGAAATAGCGAGTTGGAGACAGCGGAAACACAAGAAAGTACGGCAGATAGATGCCAGCATTTCCCATTTTCGTGCGAAAGAATAGCATGATATATACAAGGTCTTATTTCACGTCCCCTTCAGCAACAGTCGACTGACTCTGTGCGTCCTCCTCACTTCTGTACGTGCTTGTACTGTCGACTGTCGTCGTACTGTATCAAGTGGATGCAAGATACTAAACCTAGGGTTGAGGGGGGAGAGTCCCTGTCCATAATTCTCTCATGACATGCATCTTATACCCAGGGGGGGGGCTCTTGCCCTTTTCTCAACTGGGAGTCTCGCAACAGCCTCGTGGCCATGCTTTGAGGCCACTCCAAGTGGTGAATCGCCGTCAGCCGCCTCTTGGTTCACATTTGCTCCTTTCTCAATAAGGATTCTTACAATTGCCCCGTTTCCTGTCCTTGCGGCCATGGATAGTGCTGTTTCTCCCCGAAAATTGCGTAGGTTGACGTCTGCTCCAAGTTCAAGTAGAAGCCTGGTTAGATTTACGTCATTCGAATCCACGGCTTTCAAAAGAGGACGAAGGACCCTGCGCCCGTGCTCCTTTTCGCGCTCGACATCTGCTCCTATCTCAACGGAATGTCTCAACAATTTCTCGTTGCGATGTTCCGTCGCAAATTTTAGCAAGTCCTCTCTGCGGAAAGTAAAATCTGCACCCTTCTCGACGAGAAATGGCACAAATATATCCTTATCAAACGAATCCAGCGCCCCGGATAATACTTCTTGGCCACAACAAGTGATATTTGCGCCCTTCTCGATTAGTAGTTTCGATGCTCCATAGTGAGCCATTGTCACAGCCACTGCGAGTGGTTGATCGCTTAGTGCATCTTTGTTTTGAATATCGGCTCCTTCTTCTAGGAGAAGTTTGATCACTTCCGTCTGATCCCATGCCGATGCCTCAAAGAGTGATGTCTTTAAGTCGTTGCCCCGGTAAGCGTCTGCTCCTGCATCCAGAAGTGCCTTGACTACTTCGGTGTTGCCCCAGCGAGAAGCCGACAAAAGCGCTGAGGATTTACGTTCAATTCCAGCCTCATCGTAGATGCTAGCACCCTTTTCGATAAGCAGTCTCACCAATTCTTTGTGGCCTTGCTCGGAGGCTAGTTCCAGTGGAGACGGCGCTCCGCCGTTGACAGTCTTGATATTTGCCCCCCAATCGATGAGAAGTTTCGCTGTCGCGTATTGGTTGCTCTTCAAGGCGAGAGCGAGTGGCTTAAGCCCGTCCATATCAATCTCTTCAATATCAGATCCGTTCTGGAGAAGAAGATCACATATATCTGCGCGGCCCTGCTGGGCAGCCCAAGTAAGCGGCGTTCTATTTTTGTACTGCTCCAAGCCTTTTCTTGTCTTGAAACCCCGGGCAATATCCTTTCCATTGTAAAATCTTGACCGTAGTCGAAAAAGGGCGGCCGCTGCATCCCCTTGACCGTGTGCCAGAGCAGTGAAAAGAGGATATCGATATCTCTCTACAACAATGCCCGCCTTCGGGTGTATACGCAATCTCGTGCGAATCAGGTTCGAGAAGCCTTTTTCCGCGAGAATATAGAGAATGTCAGCTTTTTCTGTGTAGCGGCGTACTCGGTGCTTTTCAGTGTGGTTGCTCATGCGGACCCAATCCAGAGTACGGAATGTGGACAAAAACACGTCCTGGCAGATTCCCTGTGCTGCAACATCCGCATGGTAGAGGATATTTTGAACAGAATAATCAAAAAACGTAAATCTTCTCATGTCGTCCGGTTCATCATCGGCAGTGGTTCCTGAGAGTATTTTGTCGACAGGCCCAGCTACGGATGGATGGGCAAGGTATGCCCCAGAACACCTTTTGAGCTTCTCGTGACTGGGAATCTCCCAGTGAAAGCCCAAGCTCGGCCACAGTTCCTGAAGTCCTCCCGCCGATAGCAGAAAGTCGCGTACTGGTTCATGAATGAACTGAACAGTAGGACGATCGCCCTTTGTGATCTCGGCCAGTCCTTTTGAGGACCCGACGACGTATCAGTCCGAGTGCATATCCGTATCCGAAATCTTGACATCTGGAGGGTCCGTATCTGCCAGGCCCTGTAGTGATACGCCGGCCCAGATGGCGTGACTGAATTCTGAGGGGTGAAGCGGGCGCCTGGCGCAAAGAATCCATAGAACTGAGAGCAAAAGTTGTTCCTTATTTGCATCATCGCGTCGCAGCATGTCTTTAAATAAGTCATGCAAATCGCTTGGTATCTTCTCCAGTGTTTTTCTGAGCGCCATGCCCCCGCGCGCGTACTCTTTGTTGAGTATGTCGACAACTAGAGCAAGCCACAGAAACACTCCAGAAGCCTTCTCAACCAGTTCATGTTTGAGTTCGCTGCTGAGATTAGCGTCTGTGACTCGAAAACGGCTTGTTGCGTAGTTTGCTAGGTCTTGTGAGTGGCCGGGTCGATTCTCAAGCGTGAACTCGACGCCTTTTCGTATAGTAATGTAGGGGTAGTGTCGGCTGGAGAAGCAAACCCGGAACGGGATCCCAGTAGCGGTAGATCTTTCAGCCAGGTCCTCGAAAGTCTCGATCATATCTATAACTTGCTGTTCATCACACTCGTCGAGAGCATCGATGAAGCAAGTCAGGCGTCGTTGACCAAGTGAGAGAACCGCACTCTGGAACAGCTCCTTGAGGACTTCCAATGGAGGGCATGCATCTTCGGGTTCAGTGATGGGATTGTCATCACTCGAGAGAAGTTGTAGCTCAGGGAAGCCTTGGAGCACTTGGATCAGCAAAGATCGGTACATGCCCTCGACAGACCTTTCCAAGGATTCCCCGCGGGCGTTGAAGAAGAATGCAGCTGTGACGGTCTCCTTTCGGCGGCGTTTACGCATGTTGGAATACGCAAACTTCATGATGGTCGATTTGCCCGCGCCAGGCTTGCCACGGATCCACAGGAAGCCATCATGAATGATGAGTTTCTCTGGGTCCAACCGTGCTCGGTAATTGGGATCTTCCAACAGCCACTGGCATGTTTTTGCGTGTGCAGCTTTGATAGTTTTCTCACGCGACTCCAGTTGGTCGAATTTGAGCACTTCGAGCAACTGCTTTCGTTCAATCGCCATCTGGTTCTGGCCTGTGAAATAGTTGTCAGACACAATCAACGTGATCTGGAAGTACGAGAAGAAACTTACTAGAGTCTTCGAAGTGCGTGTAACTGCGGGTCTCACTTGTTGAGAGTACTGCAAGCAACTCGCGAGCATAAGCGGCTGCGGTGGCTGCCGCGTACTTCTGCCAGATCTTGTTCTTGTGCGAGTCTGCGTGGTCACAGATTCCCCGAATCGGCAGGCGAGGTATAACGTCCATTATACCTGCAGCTTCCATTTCGAAACATATGATGTCCAGTTCTTGGGCGATGGAGTCGCGCTGGGAAGCACTTCTCATAACTTGGTTCCCCGAAGCGATCGCTCCATAGTGTATCGACGGGCAGTCTCGTACGGCTCTTGGGACGAGTGTTGAGAGATCACATTCAGAACAGTCAGAGTTTGTTGACAAGTGCTCGTATGTGGCGGGGAAGAGTTCGTCTGGCGACGTTGGTCGCCTGTAGTTCGCGTTGTGTTCGAACCTCTCCTCCACGATCATCGATATCGAAACTGCTCTTTCGCTCGTGTTTGGCCCTCAGAGCTTTCACGGCCGTGCCAAGTGATTGGGAAGGGATTCTTGGGGTTGCTGTGCGCCGAAGCTGACCACCTCCAACGGACTTTCTCAGGTCGCATTGCATGACTCTCGTTCCCACGACGTCTCCCAAGCGGATGTCGCACTTGCTCGGAGCTCCGCCGCCTATCCCAACCATGAGACCGACGCGAATGGATGGAAACGATTTCTTGAGATTCGATACCACATTTGCGGCATTGTTCGTCCCATACTGTCCCGTCGGTAGGCCCGCAATGACGACATTGTGTGATCCAACCCTCCCCAGCGTGTATGTGTTCGTATCTTCCGCATCTGTCAGCAGCGTATCGTGTGCCTCGTCAAGCATCGCTTCGGCCGCAGCCATCTCAATATGTAACGCGCAGATCCATGCCACGGTGTACTGCTCGTGTCGGGGGACCGAAGAGTTGTTCACACTAGCAGATTGTACATTGTGCGGCTCGTTGAGAAAGGTTCTTTGTCGCTTCGAGGACTGGATGTAGCCGTCATCGTCGTCGTCGTGGAAAGTATGCTTTCGTCTTGGGGGCCGGGCGTGTTCATCGTCGTACAATGTCGTGCTGCTCGCCATCTCCAAAGCTTTCGCGAAAGAGGAACACTATCAGCGAATGCTCATCAAACTGGTTGCGTTTGACAAAAGGATTGCTGTTAGTAAGATTTGCCTGATTTGGATGTCGTTGACACGAGGACGGCAACAACTCAAGGGCTGCGATCCGGGAAATGGCACAGAAAACTTGAGGCGCAGCAGTCTGATTGATTAAATCTGAGGGGTTTGCTGGCATGCCTAGGGTATGTATGCAATAACCATGCAACAGAACGCCCTACTGTCAGCCTGCAGCTCTCACTGCCACACCTCGCCCATTTGATCACGCATCGCGATCACTCATTCGCCAGGTAGCGGATGAGGCATACTCGTTTCCATGTGACAAGTACCTTCGGCGTTTTTCAACAAGGCGTTTTACATTGATGCGTTAGGAACATCGCTCCAAGTGGTCGCTTCTAAATGTCGTTGGCCCTCATTTCCCTAAAGATTTCGCCACAATGTTGTTCTTAGGTTGCAGACTATCCGGCTAGTTGAGTGAGACAGTGTGACTACATCCTCAAAACACGCGCAGGCAACAAACATATCTCTGGTAAATTGCCACTTCAATCTCCATTGAGACAATCGAGAGGCCCGAAGACAAGCCAAAAAGTGGCAAAAATGGTAGCCTGATCTGGTACGGATAAAGATGAACGGGCGGAACCGGTCTGCACTATGACTTCCTCGATATCAAGATGGTGACAGTGGCAGCGTACAATGTTGACTTGGACCTTTGAGAGGTCGCTTTATCCACATCTACTGCGTGACTGGCGCGGAAGCAGAGTTAGCAAGAGCTGTTGCATCAACTGTTCCTGACTCAAGCCCTCCTTTTGGGCATAATTATTGATTAGTATTGATCTAGAGTTTTGCTTCCTTTCAGAGACGCTCTCTTCGTCAAAGCCATGCTGTAGTTCGGCTCATCTCATTCTCCTGGAGGATCACGACGTGCAATGTTCGCAATCGGCCCTTTCGGCTGGATGATCTCAGGGACAGTCTCGAAGTCCAAATGGTTCGCCTCCAGCTCCTCCGCAAAGCTGCGCTGTATCTCCCCAGGTCTCGTGAGCTCGAGGGTTTCCGTCTCGGCGAACGGGCTGATCAGCTCCCTCATGTACCGGTCCACGTCCCACAACCGCCCCGGGTGCCGCAGCCCGGCCTCAATCGTCTCGTCTAGCGTGGTGCTCCAGTCCAACTCGGGGAGGGCGTCGCGAAAGTTCATCGGCCCCGATTCCACCAGTTCCGGGAGGTGCCGCACACTCTCAACTTTGACCTCGCGCGTGACGTATATGATGGTCTGCCACGTCTTGGCGACCACCGGCCAGAACACAGGTATGGATGCCAGGACCAGCGACAGCCGGTTCTCCGTCTCGCCGAGGAGGATGATCGTCGGGAAGGTTCTCGTCGGGTCGGGTGCGCTGTCCGAAGTCGCTCGGTTCGCAATTATGCGCGACGCTGCGATGACGTTGATTCTGAAGGAAGAGTTAGCCAGGTGGCTTGCATCGGAGGCTGCCTTGTGTTCGTACAGGGCTCCGATGAAGAATAACCCAATCAGCCCCAGTCTCGTCGGTCTCATCGTATCTTGGCTGAACAGCAGCGGGACGGGTAAGGCGAGGATGAGGAAGTCCAGCGCCATGTTCGACCCGTTTGATGCCACGACGATGGTGTAAACCTCCAGTGGATTAGTAGAGCCGTATCCGTAGCAATGCTCCTCTGATCCGAGACGGTAAAACTGGTACGGCGGGAAGCAGGGAAACCAGGCCATGAAGGAGAAGGCCAAGCCCCATAACGCGACGACAACGATAAGAGCTAAGGACGTGGTTCTCAGGCGTGGCATACGATCTTGGAATACCCTCAGATACTGCAAGAGGACCGACAGCTTGACGAAGGCATTCGACATGGAGAACGAAGCGTTCGAAATGTAAAAGAGCTGTACTCTGTCAGCTTGCGACTAGCGGTCGAAGTCGTGCACTGAGAGGAATCGACCCTACTTGGAAAAACGTCTCTCTATCGCTGTCTGGGACTTCGACGAAATGGTGACCGAGGCCGTAGTTGGTGACTGGCTACATATTAGTCCACACAATCTGTCGGACTGCACATGGCTGGAGCTTTCTCACTCAAGCAAAGCCCTATCGCGCTTGTCGAACCTGTGAGCTTTGGCGTGCCAGTCAGCTTCGATCATCCCAACATCTCACGCGGTGCGACTGCTTAAAACGTCCGTACCAATGCGAGAACAACCACGACATCGTCCCATCCGGGCTTCCGTACAACGTGTACTCTCACGTATATTCGCAGGCCGACGCAGAACCAAGCCAGGACCTGCTCAAGCTCGTCAGTACGTGTGAGCAGCAGATCCGACCCCACCTCCCGGGGGCACCCAGACCAGCAGCGAGGCGATCACCGCTATGACTGTCGACTTGCGGTTCTGGAACGGTAAGCCATCATCGGTGTAGTTCGCTGGAAATTCGCCAGAACGGCTCAGGTTCCCGAACATCGTTCGTGGCGGGACGGCCCTTGACGAGCGAGCTGAGGGGCGGGCTCACTGGCGATCGGGCAGAAAGTTCACGTAAGTTTAGGACGACAGAGGGCCACGCTATATAAAGACGGACCGGCGGTGGTCGTAATCGGCCTGCCGGAGACGTCGGAGGACCGCACCCCCCACGTGATCCTGGAAATGTGCCTATCAGAGATAGAGCACGACTATGCACAAGGTTTCGTTTGGCCGTTTCAGTGTCCATCCCAAATGGCAGCATGGCCTGACGCCGCGATATCCCGCGGATGCAGATCCCACTTCCGTCGGCGAAGCCATGGTCGGGGGAACGACGCATTTGACACTGACTCGACGCGCCGCTCTTCAGCGCAGGGAGAGTCCTTTGAGAACTGGCCATCCCGCCGGCGGAGCCGCGCCCTAGAAAGCTTATTGCGCTGCTCGGCCGCAAGACGTTGTATCAAAACGTGGCGAGGGCCCGTGGGAGGCGGAGAAACCCCGCGGGGACCGGCTTTTGCATCGCGTTCGACAAATTCGGCATATGGAGCCGCTCTATAAAACCTTCTCCAAAGTATGTTGTTCATCCTGTTTTCTTCTCACACATGACTTTCGGTTTTAATGTGAAAATTGAAAACGAGCCATCTCGGCTGATCTGGAAATGATTACTTCTTGTGTCAGATATGCTCCACGTGCCTGGTCGTGACTGTGTTCGACTATGGTAGACAATGGCCGTGACTCATGAGCTTCGAAGACCCAGAGTAGTCTCAACTATTCCTCGCACCCACATCATCGGTAGCTATTCAAGTAAGTTTTCTGTTGAAGAGGGACATCCCGGAAATTGCTTAATATTGATTATCTTCTGCAAAAGGACCCCTCGCAACCATGCGGCAGTCTCATCTGCAGATCACGGAAGAGTCCGTGTGGATGACAGTCCCCACCCCCTCTCGATCATGGACAGCCTTAGAATATGCGCCTCGCCGTCCAATGCCACGGATGAGCCCATCTCCTCACTTTAAAAGTATTGGGCTGAGAGCACGTGCAGTTCCACGGCACGTGTTGAGACCCCTGCGAGATTGTTACCACCCAACCACCACGTCTGACACGAGGGTGGACCGTGGTCTCTGCGGACTATTAAGCCGAAATATCCTGACACCTCGTATTGCGATTTTTTCGTTGTTCTCTCGATGATTTGTGAACAGAAATACGGACACAGACCTGGCTTTGCCGTGAAAAACTGCCGAGATGCTATCAGTTCGAATCAGAAGACTTCTCAAAATCTTCGGCTCATGACTTGTGTCTCTGATCGCCGGGAGAAGAACCCCGTATAGTTTCTCCTCCGGTTCCAGATATCAACTGCTATACCCGATCGGTTTGGTCAACTTCGCGGACGTCCTGCTCAAGACTTTTCGCGTCCTCCGACTTGTTCAGCGCCGGCACATGCGCTCGTCGGTCACCTTCGTAGCCGCTGGAATTCAATGTCAGTGCGTTGAATTCCACGAGTTTCGATGAGCAAAAGGGGCCGGGGATTACATACAACAGGACGTCCATCTGGTCGATGGTGATGCCCTTCGTCTCCGGCAGGAAGAAGTAGGCCCAGAGCGTGGCCAAGAGCATCCAGCAGGCGAAGAAGAACCACACCCCAAAGTCGAGGCTGCTGAAGATGTACGGCAGCGCCTTGGTGATGATAAACTGGATCAGCCACTGCGTAAACGCGGCGAACGTGCCGGTCAAGTTGCGGAGGGCGCCGGGGAAGATCTCGGCGGAAACGATCCATCTACCGACAGTTAGCTGACTCAACTTTTTATCTAGTACTTCCTATATTCACTCACGGGATTCCGTTCAGACCGAATGACCAGAAAACTGAGTAGATCATGATTGCTGCCGTGGCCGCTCTGCCGCCTGCCTCCGTGGAGCTCGACAGCTGCTCGCCGGCGGCAATCTTCGGCGCGGGGTTGCCGACTTTCACGTATGCGCCCACGAACCAGAGACAGAGCGAGCAGGCCAGCGACGAGATGATCGTGGGCCTACGGCGACCCCAGATGTCGATGAGGGCACCGTAAAAGATGATGGAGGCAACGGCCTTGACCAGGCCGTAGATACCAGTGTAGAGGGCCACGTCGGTGATGCCAATGGAACCGAACAACATCGGCGAGTAGTAGTTGATGGCTGCAAACACACGGCAGTCAGATTGGGGACTCGACAGCGCCCGGATAGAGAAGAAGGAAACTTACCAGCGGCGCCCGACATGTTCTGCAGGGCAAACGAGCAGAACACAAGCAGCAGCCGGTTCCACATGCCCTTCCGCGACAACTCGAAGAGAGAGCCGCGGATGTACGCAAAGAAGCCGTTGCCATACCCCGCCGCGACGGAGGCCTCCTCGGCAAGCCTGGCGCGGATCATTTCCACCTCTTCCTGCATATACTGGTGCTCCAGGGGCAAATGTCTCAGTGCGACGAGCACCTTCGCCCCCTCGTCGTCCCGGCCCTTGCGGTACAGCCACAGCGGCGACTCGTGCAGGAAGAATCCGCCTACGAGCAGCGCGCCGGCGGGGATGAGCTGGACGGCCATGGGCAGGCGCCACGAGGCGGAGCTGTTGGCGTCCATGTTCTGGTTGATGCCGTAGTTGATCCAGAAGCCGATCAGCGAGCCAGTCTGGTAGGTGACCTCGAACAGGCCCGTGAGGATGCCGCGGATGGACGGGATGGACAGCTCGGCGATGTAGGACGGCACGGTGGCGGTGATGACGCCGCAGCCCCAGCCCGTGAGGGCGCGGCCGGCGTACATGGAGGCCAGATCGTGGTTCGCGGCGACCATGGGGACGGCGCCGGCAATAAAGACGAGGTTGCTGATGATCAGGGCCCACTTGCGGCCGACGTACTCGGTGACTGGGCGGGGGAGCGGTCAGTCCTGGGTGAAGAAAGGAGAGCTAGGAGGATACATACTGAAGAAGCACATGAGCGCGCCGCCCAATGCGCCGGCTTGAAAGGCGGAGGTGATGTTGGAGGATATCTCCTTGGAGGTGTCTTTGGTGATGCCGAAGTCGCTGACGAAACTCGCTCGCGCAATCGTCGTTCCGATGAAGGCCGAGTCATATCCGAAGCTGTGCGAAAGGTCTCGTGTTAGCGATGGATCAGAAGCGTCGAGAATCTGACGCGCGAAGGTAGCATTAGAAGTCGCGCAGCATCAACAACAGCAACATACAGCAGCGACCCCATCGCGATGATGGAAGACTCGATATAGAGGCGCCAGTTGTAAACCTCCTTCGGCGTCGGCCGATCCTCCACCGCGCGAAGGCCTCCCATCTTGCTCGGCCGGACGGAAGGTATGAGCGGTTCGTTTGGTGTTGTCGCAACTAGAGACCGCGATACAAGAAGCTGGATCTTCCGACGAACAGTGCCGCAAAGGCTAAACAGTCAAGCACATGGCAGGATCAGAACAGGAAGCAGGAGAAAGTTCCGACGTCAACGAGGTTCATCCTCGATTTCCGTACTTATCCCCGCAATCCCTCCCCCTCCCCCGTCCCACACTCGGTCCAATTGTGCGGGGGAAATCTGGGGAATGGCGCGCCCGTCACTCGCGAGGGCTTCGTCCAAGGGGGGCGGGAAAAGGGAATGGGGATGGCCGGGGCAGGTGGGCAGGTTCGCGATCATTAACCCGACGCCGACCATCCTTGGGATGAGTTGCACCAATGGGAGTCCCTCAGTCCTTACCATCGCGGGCGCCGATCTGGCCCGATGGACAGGGGCGAGTGGTGGTTGGCAATTGGAGAAAGGCCAGCCAAGCGGCGATAGTGGGGTTGTTGTTGGAGCTGAGTGGTATCAGGATTGGATAATGGATTCTGTGCCTGGGAAGACGGAGATGAGGAGCATCGTCGTCGTCATCAGGCGGTGAGAGCTCAATTTGATGTTGATTAGGACGGCCATTGCCGATGCCGGTGTATTGTTAATCTCTGTTCAACAACTCAACTGAATTCAACTTCAAAAGTGATGTAATTGAACCACGCAGCAGCAGCAGCAACTCCTCCTGGGTCTTCAAACGCACTTGACAGACAGTGAACTCTTGAACCGAAGCTATCTGTCTGAATGTATCCCTCGCACTTGATCAACCGCTTGCATGGAAGGGGCAGGACAGGGTCCAAGGTTTGGTCTCGTAGATCATGAGACTCCTCCATGACACATATCCACAACCCCACGCATTCATGTCCACCACGGAAAAGCTTTGAAGCTAATGCCAACGTCCTCTCAACGTCGATTAAATGCTTGGCTCGGCGACGCCTACCTACCAAGCGGATGTTTTCGAGCACCATTCACCTGTCTCTACTCCTCCTTCTTTCTCGCAACGTGAACAGCAGGAATGCAGAGCAACACGGCTCCCAAGCAGATACTCAGACCGCTGAAGAGCTGACCACGGCTGTAGTCGTTCTTGGCAGTGTCAACAAGCATCCCGGCGATGGGAGCCCCGATCAGCGCCGCAAACGCAACGAAGCTCCACATCATGCCCGTCCTGGCGCCCACGACATTAGCCAGCGGGACCAGCCTCGGCACCACGGCGTTGGGCAGCGCAACGGCAATACCAGACATGAAGCCGACCATAACGCCCCAGACCGTGATGCCCGTGGCATCCCGAATGCCGATCCAGCCTAGGATCAGAGCGCCCAGGCTCAGACAGCCCACCACGAGAACCCACACGGGACCGATGGTGCGCACCTGCGCGACGAGGGCCGGGAGTATACGTCCCGCGAGCGACCCCGCGTTCATGTACGCGAGCAGGTAGAACGCGAAGTCGGCGCTCTTGCCCAGGGAGAGCTGCGCGTACGGCGCGACGGTGAAGGGCGGGATCCAGTATCCGAGCTCGACGAAGAAGAGGCCGGCGCAGAGGAAGAGGTAGGGCACGTCGCTGAGGGCCGACGCGTCGAGGAGGTCGCAACGACGGCGCGGTCTGTGGCGGTGGGCTGGTGGATCCGGGCGTAGGAGCAGGAGGGCGAGGACCGAGGTGGCGAGGACGAGGAAGCCGAAGATGCGGTTCACCCAGGGGAAGCCCATGCGGGGCTCGAGGTGTCTGAAGAGGATCGGGAAGACGACGCCGCCGACCGCGGAGCCGGTCGCGGCTATGCCGGTCGCAATGGGGCGATTGGTTGTGAAGGCGTTGGAGACGATGGAGACGCCTGGGACGTAGAGCAAACCAGTCCCTGCCCGGGGTCAACACTTGAACACTGCCTAGGACATGTCGAGAAGCACGTACCGACGCCGATGCATATGCCCTGCGAGAGGATGATGTGGAAATACTCAACCGCCAGGCTCAGCATGAAGAACCCAAAGACGATGAGGAAGGCCCCGACGCTGAGGAGGCTCCGGATGTACCCGCCGTCATAGAGCGGGCCGGCGACGATGCCGGTGAAGCCGAGCAGGAAGACCTGGGTGGTCCCGATCCAGGATATGGCGGAGGGCGAGACGGAGGCCAGCTTGTCGGTCTGGTAGTACGCCTGGTACGCGCCGTACGTCGAGGCGATGCCGTAGGTGTTCATGAAGATGAGGAACGAGCCTCCGACCTTGAGCCAGGCCCGGACGCCTCCGTCCGGCGGGATGGGCTTCTGGGACACGGCATTTGGGCCTGGCTCCGGCGGCTGCTCGGGTTCCTGCGCTGGGAGGGTTTGTAGGATGATGGCCTCGGTTGACGTGTGTACGGACATCGTCGATACCCTCACCAGGTGGTCGCTGAGGCTTGACGGATGGAGATAGAGACAGGGAAGTCGTCCTGAGAGCCCGCCTTCTCTTGAAGGGCGTCAGGATACCCCACGCTAGCCACGTGTCGGCGTGCAAGCAACCTCCGCACGCGCGGGGTTATGCGCCGTGATAGTAGCTTTTTCCGTTTGCATACCCGAGGACCCCGCGGCTTCCGCCCAAGCCCTTGGCTATCCAGGCGGGGTTTCGGACCGAGGCGACGAGTCGTTGGCGCTTTTCTGGCGCAAGCAGGCCGAAGCTTTCTCTCGGTGGTCGGTGCGGACGAAAGCGGCACCCGGCTGATCGGGAATAGTGGAACCTTTGAGAATTCCATCCGTCAGACCAGGCGGTGTGGACACGGCTTTTCGGAAGGTGGACACACGGGCGGCAGCTGCACCGCGGTGCCATCCGAAATCGTCGGAGCTGTGGGGATTGGCCCCACTTCACCGGAATGGGTCCGGTACCTCTCGACCGGTTCAGCGGGGAGTTAAGGTAACTCGGGTGCAGCAAACGACCGGCAAGCACCGAGTAGGCCTCTTTCAGAAATGTCCAAGTTGGCCAATCCCTACACAATCCAGGAACTCATGTGATGCTCATGGATTCGCATTCCTCCACTGGAAATGCTCGCCTGGACTTAGCGTCCGTTGAATCAGTTTTCGTTGCCATAGTCGTCGTCAGACACCCACAAGTCGAATTCTTCTCACCGGCGCATGACGGAATTATCCTGCAGATAGAGCGAGAATTTGAGAGCCGGCGACGCTATCCGATCCTTTTTCGCGATTCTAGAACAACCAAGTCTTTTACGTCGCTCATGACCTACCAACCCACAGGCGTCCCCCACACCGGCCTCCGCAAAGTCATTTTACGGCCTCCGCAGAACTTTATTGCCTCCGCAATGGAAGTCGTCCGAACCCAGGACGCTTTGGCCAGAAGGGCAGAGGCATCCACCCAGCAGGGCGGTAGCAACGCAGCAAGACAGACGAGGAAGGGGAAGAAAAAGAGAGAAACAAGTTTGGATCGGCGCGTGACCGCCCCCAAAATGGAGAGAGACTCCAGATCCCGGGCACTGAGCAGATCCATCTCGGCGGGGCGGGGGGCATGGCGATTCTCTCGGCCATAAAACCCTTGGCGGGCCCCATGGGCCATGAGCGCGGTAACAGCGAGCAAAGTGCCGCTGAAATTGCCCATTCCCCACGAAGTCATGCGTTCGTTCCGTGATCTGCCTGCACGCTTGCATACCTTAGTATCCTGCAACACCATCCACTACACTTTGTACATATGCATGTAATCTGGCAACATGTGCTATCTGCCCACTCACAGAAAACAGCGAGCGAGGTAGAGAAGGAACCCC
The DNA here is from genome assembly GCA_014235935.1 of Colletotrichum musicola. Taxonomy (NCBI): domain Eukaryota; kingdom Fungi; phylum Ascomycota; class Sordariomycetes; order Glomerellales; family Glomerellaceae; genus Colletotrichum; species Colletotrichum musicola. The sequence continues at coordinate 28,326 of WIGM01000175.1, forward strand.
CAGCCAACCGGAAATGCAGCGGACACAGCCGGCCGCGTGCCAAAATGCCGTCCGGCAGACGAACACAGAGTCCAGACTCCCAGTTCCCTTGCATCGTCGTCGAGAGTTTCAGCGAACGATGTCCCGGCCGAGCCCCCGCGACTCCGCAAAACCCGCAGTTTTCTTCTCTTTTTCTACTCCGTATTTCCATGTCGGTAGCGCCTTTGACCGGCTTGGCCGCCCCGCGATTTTCCCTCCCCCATCCCACGATTTTCCCAACCCCATGGTCCACCGGTCACCAACTAAGCCATCCCTTTCGGCCCGCAAGTCGCCCCAAGAAACTCTGAAATTTTCACCTGATCAGGCAAGAGACTCAACTCGCTTCGTCATGGGCGCCACGCTGCTGTAGAGGGGCCCCCCAGGGATCATGACTCCATACCCTTGCGTCTCTCGACCTTGGCTCTCCCCTGGCTGACGTCGTATCCGGGGGGCCTTCGAATGACAGCTCTCCCCGCCGGTCGAACCGTCCGGATCGTCTGATGAGAGGAGCGTTTGCGTGTGTGCCCATCCCCGGCCGGCCCGCGGGGTGACATATATATAAGATGAACTACTCACGGCCCATCGTCCGATTTGCTTCGGACGTCAAGCGGCGAGCTCACCAGTCTCTACAGCACACCATGGCAGTTCTCAAGGGCGGCGCCGTCTTCACGGCCATTGTCTCTCTCGGGGCCATCGCGGTCCCCGCCTCTGCGGACGTCCCGACCATCACCCCGGAGTACCTCGCGACGGCCGGCAACAGCTCCCTCTTCACCCGCTGGAGGCCGCGCTCCCACTTCCTCGGGCCTCACAGCTGGATGAACGACCCCTGCGGCGCCATCTACGACCCGGCCACCGAGACCTACCACCTGCACTACCAGTTCCACCCCAACCACGCCACCTGGGGCAACATCTCCTGGGGCCACGCCGTCTCCAAGGACCTGTTCCACTGGACCGACATCCGGGACTGGGCCAACGACAGCTCCGTCTCCCTGGCCGCCGGCCGCTACGCCGCCGGTCCCCTCTCCCAGTTCACGGGAACCACCCAGCCCGTGAACCTCGAGGGCGAGAACGACGGCACCCTCCTGACCTTCGGCACCGGCATCCACTACCTGCCCACCAACTGGAAGAAGCCCTACATCACCGGCACCGAGGTCCAGGCCCTCTACACCTCCGCCGACGGCGGCTCCACCTGGGACGAGGTCGGCACCGTCATCTCCGGCCCTCCCGAGGGCTGGAACGTCACCGGCTGGAGGGACCCCAGCTTCTTCCCCTCCACGGACCTCGACGCCCTCCTCGAGGTCTCCGAGCCCCACTACTACATGGTCCTCGGCTCCGGCCTCAAGTCGGGCGACGTCCCCGTCGACCTCCCCGGCGCCGCCCGCCCGGGCTTCATCGGCCCCCGCATCCCCCTCTACTCGGCCCCGGCCTCCAACCTGACGCAGTGGACCTTCCTCGGCGCCCTCTGGGAGCCCGCGGCCAACCAGTCGCTCGGCGACCCGGACGTCACGGGCTCGTACGGCTACAACTTCGAGGTCAGCTCCCTCTTCGACCTCCCCGTCGGCGACTCGGGCGAGAAGGCCTGGTTCGTCTCCATGGGCGCCGAGGGCGGCAACACGACGTCCCACTGGCGCGAGCAGTGGGCCCTCTGGAACCGCGGCGACGTGAGCCGCCGCGACAACGGCTCCGTCGAGTTCACCCCCGGGTCGGGCGGTGCCCTCGACTGGGGTATCTCCTACGCGCAGGCCACGTGGGCCGACGCCCGCAACGACGGCCGCCGCGTCATGTGGGGCTGGGCCAACGACGACATCGTCGGCGCCGACTCCCAGGCCACGGCGAAGCAGCTCGGCTACCAGGGCACCATGAACCTGCCCATGGAGCTGTTCGTCAAGGAGACGGCGGGCGTGGTCAACTGCGGCGAGCAGAAGGACGGCAGCCACTGCGTCAAGAGCTGCAACGGCTACACCGCGCAGACGCTCGGCATCCGCCCTCTCCCGGACGTCGTTGAGCTGCTCCGCGAGGGCGCCCAGGAGCTCGACTTCCAGGTCGGCGAGCTCGACGGCGAGAACAAGACCGTGTCCGCGGACGTCGGCACCTCGTACGAGCTCACCGCAACGCTGTCCGCCTTCTCCGGTCCCGCGGGCATCGTCGTCGGCCAGAGCCCGGACGACGCGGAGCGCACGACGATCCTCTTCGACCCCGCGGCGGCGCAGATCAGCGTCGTCCGCGACCACAGCAGCCTGCTGCCCAACTTCAACAACGCCACCTTCGTCGGCCACTTCCAGCCCTACGAGATCCACGAGCGCAACTCTACCTCGACGAAGACGGAGGAGCTCAGCTTCCACGTCGTGCTGGACAACTCGCTGCTGGAGATCTGGGTCAACGAGCGGTTCGCGCTGACGGCGCGCATCTACCCCTCGCGCAACGACAGCACCGGGCTCAGCTTCTTCGCGGCCGAGGGCGCGAAGGCGACGTGGGGCGACGTCAAGGTCTGGTCTGGCCTCGCGCAGGCGTGGCCCGAGAGGCCCGAGGACACCAGCGTCCCCTTGGTGTGGGACACGCCCGAGCAGACCAACAACTACACCTGGTGGGACGGATGGTAGACCATGTTTCTGCATGACATGAATGTTTCAGACGTAGAGTAATATTTACTATTAAATAATAGTTTTCATGATCACTTCTGAGGTGTCTTAAAGTTCGTGACGTTCGTGATTGCCATGTGTACTCCTATTTGAAGCTTATTGACCTCGATTCGATGGACGTCCCATATGATAGCCATGATGAAGGCATATAAAACACCGGTGGTTACTCGAGAAACATAAGAATGATGACCGAAAAAAAGTCCACGATGCACCCACAAGCCCAAAACAACCGCACCAGACGACAAAAATGCAAATTGAAAGGGACGAGACTCGAACTCGCGCGGGTTGCCCCACCAGGAAACAGATGTTAAGCTGACCTTAACCTGGCGCCATAACCAACTCGGCCACCCTTCCGTTGGTGATCCTCGGTATTCCTCGGATTGCTTGTTGGGGTGGATCCAACACCAAGATGCTCATAAGCCCTAGAGTGGAGCGAGCGTTGGCGTGGAGGAAATTGCCCGCGGGTGGGGACCGCGATGGCGTCGTCGTCCCGTTTGCCGCTAACCCGACGAGCCGGTCGTGAAACAACTGCAGGGTTGGACGGGCGTTTGGATTCAACGGCAGTCTGTGGTGATCAGTTTGGGGAGAGATGATGATCCTCCTGTAGGTTAACCTATCTTCCACTAAAGTCGCAGCCAGCAATCGCACTACTTGTAGTAAACCTGCTTGAAATAGCTTCCAGCTAGACAGCTCCCAAAACAACGCTCCTGTCCGTTGATGAGATGATGTGATGCCCGGAGGGTTGTCTTGGCTTCCGGGCCAGAACCAACCAAGACAAAACACGAAGCAGCAGGCCAATGATCGCAGCCCATCGAACGAAGCACTGACGATTTCCAGGGATCGAGCCGTGCGGCTGGCTGGTCCTCCCTTGATTTGGGCATCAGGAATGCACAAAAGCTCAAGACATGATGCAGCGTCAAGTGTCGTATTCCTTCCCGGCGTGCCCATGCGGAGATCATCCGCGCGGTGCGTTGTATTATTAGTGTAGTGTAGGGGAACAGCTGGATCATCGCGATCTTCCTGTCCGTGCCGAGCACCAATCAGCAACACCAGCGGCCCGTGACGTCATGCATCGGTTACCCAATGCGGCAAGCACCTCGATAGCAACGTGCTTGACGTCGGCGGCGGGCTGCTTGCTGTCCAGCTCCTGGTGCTAGGAATCAAAATTTGGTTTCCTATCGAGAGTTCGTAGCAGCTTCAAAATCACCGGAGCCCCATTGGAAACTCTTGAACAGGAGCTCCCTTCCCCCTGTATCGAAGAACCCCCAAACAGCTTCCAGCGGAATTCATCATGTTCAAAGGGAGACACGCCGAAGACGACGAGCCGCCGCCGCCGCAACAGCCCGTACCGGCAGCGGCAGCAATGCCCGCATCACCAACGACTTCGGCCTCCTCCGCCGCGGACCCCGTAGGCACCCCCAGCCAATCCAGCTTCGGCTTCTCGAGCCAGTCAACAATGGGACAGGAGGAGCCCGAGATCGTGGAGGCCCACGAGGAGGAGGGGCCGACGGACAGCCACCACCTCGCCGACATGGCCGTCAAGGAGAAGCCCGCCGAGGAGAAGGGCCACGCCGAGGTCGAGCACGGCGAGATCGAGGTGAAGAACTTGGGGTGGAACACCCAGGCCGACAAGGTCTCCCAGCCCATGGTTGGCGGTCTGACGAATGAAGAGCTTTGGATCCTGGTCAGACGGTTTGACAAGGTAGGCAAGGACGTGACAGGTGGGCTTTGAAGGTACTGATCAACTGGGTGTAGCAAATATTCCACGTCAAGTCTATATCCGAGCCTCCGGTAAGTTGTTTCCCGTCCGGTCCGGAGGATTTCCGTCTGACACTCCCGCAGCTGGCGTCCCTCGATCTGAACATTGCCGACGAGGAAGAGTTCTCCCCGGACAAGCTCCGCGCCCACGTCGAGCGGCTGTACATGACAGTCATCGTCGGCGCCTTCGCCCTCTGGAAGCACATCGTCCGCATCCGCTCTTGGCGCGAGTGGAAGCGCACCCTCACGTTCCTCTCTGTATACACTATTGCATGGCTCCTTGACTTTGTAATCCCAGTCCTAGTCACCTTCCTCATCGTCCTCGTCCTCGTCCCCGAAGCCCGCACCTACTGCTTTCCCCCCGCACCCGCATCCCTGATCGACAGCAAGACGGGCGGCGTCAAGAAGCCCGCGTCCGGCGTGCTCGCGTCCGACGACTCCATCACGGGGGCCCCCGAGAAGCACGCCGGCGAGGCCGTCGAGCAGGAGGCCCACAGCTTCGTGAACAGCATTTCCTCGCTCATCGTCAGCACGGCGGCGGGGAAGCACCCTCAAGGCGATCCCCACACCGACGACGCTGTCCCGGACCCTACTAACCTTGCTGAAGATGTCGTCAACGCCAAGGACAAGACCGTGCCCGGGAAGGAGCCCGGCGCCCACCACGACAAGACCAAGAAGCCCGTCTCGGAGACCGTCTGGACCCAGGCTAGACCCGTGATGCACGCCATTGCGGATGTGAGTACTCGACCGGAAAGGATAGAATGGGATTATCGTCTGACACGTGGTAGTTCGTGGACACGTACGAACGCTTCGGAAACGCCCTCAGCCCAACACCGCCCTTCCCTCAGCAGCGGCCGCGACTCCTTCTCGCCGGCGCCCTTTTGCCCATGCTCCTCGGATCCCTCTTCACCGACTCGTACATGCTCGTCAAGGGAACCGGGTTCCTCGTCGGCTTCACCTTCTTCGGCGACCCCATCATCCAAAGAGGCCTGGTGTTCATCAACCGGTCAGTCTTCCTGTCAAGTCTCATCGCCCGCGTGCCTAAAGTATGTCCTCGTCCAGAACGTATCCCCACTGGAAGAAGTACGTTGAATTGCGAAACACCTTCCTCAAGGGTATCCCGACCAACGCCCAGCTCACCATCACGCTCCTCCGGATCGGCGAGCGGAACAAGGCGCCCCTGCCACCTCCTCCGACTTCCAACGCGCCGCCGCCCGACGTGCCTCATGCCACAGCTGGTGAAGGTCTAGAGCACCTCGGTAAGTACCATCCTCCGCCGCCACCGCCCACACGGGGCTCACGTAAAAACTCACAAAGGCGTCGACCAAGACGAGATAGACAAGGCGATCCAGCCGGATCCCGCCGCGCTCGCGCCCGCCGAGTCGGAGACCGAAGAGCACAAGCAGAAGACGGGCCACCGGATCCTCAACTTCATCAAGAGCACCGCCAAGGGCGGCATCAGCACCACCCTCGCCGCGGACAAGGTCAAGGCCAAGGCGGGAGCCAAGCACGCCAAGGACCGGCTGGGAGTGGTCAAGAAGCTGCCGGACCCGGACAAGGGGCCGATCAGTTTCCCCGCGCGGTGGAAGGGCAAGCGCGGGCATGCGTTTATTACGGCGACCGCGACAACGCCTGCGCTGAGCTGGACTACCGAGGCGGAGGACGTGAAGCCCGTGTGGTCTGTGACCATTGCCGATGTCGAGGTGAGTGGACCCGCGGGCTAGTGCGAGGTTTGTGTATGCTAATAGTGCTGCGTGTAGGAAATCCAAAAGGTTGGCGGTCTGGGATGGAAGTCCAAGATTTTCGTCGGCTGGGCGACGGACCGCGAGATTGCCGATGGCCTCATCATCAGGGACAGCCTGGGCAAGGAGTACCACCTGACGGCCATCCTCACCAGGGACGAGCTGTTCAATCGGCTGGTCGCCATGGGAAACCAGATGTGGGAGGCGTGGTGAGATGGCGGCATGACTGCATACACGACGTTCACGGCCGAAGGCGTTTGGAATTTGGGAACATGACGGGGGAAACATGGATCATGAGCAGGGCGGAGTGTATAGCATCCGTACTTGAAATACGAACCGGCAGTGAATTGGCTTATGGTGTTGCACTGACTGCTTAAGAGGCTTTGGCGAATGTGTCGTTGAACTTCTGGGTGTGCAAGCTTTGCGACAAGCTTCAAAGTTGCTGCCGTCGTGTTTCTTCTGTCGATTACATCCTTCCTTGAATATCTCGGGCGTTTGCCTGACCACAAAAAGCCGATAGCTACAGCATGAGGGGTAACGAGACTGAACAGCTGGCTAGCTTGCTGTCCCAGTGGTGACCTCTGGCTGGTGAGAAACAGCAGTGCAGGTAGGAATTGAGGCGCCTCTCCGGTGGTGTCGAAAGGAAAGTCTCCATAAAGGAAAGAAAGCAAGTGTAGGCTTCAGGTACGAAGCACGTGAGACCCGGGTCCTCCTCAACGGTTGAGCGGAGGGCGGGGAAACCTCATCTCCGGATTTAGTAAGCGAGACCGGCCGGGCACGGCCCATCACCCCACACCGGCCACCCTTTAACCCAGCATTCTACGTTCTTTTCCCCCCCTAAATAGTAGAAAAAATATATCAATTTTGGAAAAACATATAGCTAATGTGAAAATTTCAGCTTTTTCTATTATTTTAAGGTATAATGATAGGTATCTGCTTCAAAACTTACATAGAAAAATCCGGATTTCGTAGAGAAAAGGGTGGCCGCTCGGGGGGCCGGCCCCGAGAGATCGGTTCCGGGGGGGGGGGGGGGGGGTGGGGCCCTCTATAGCGATCCAAATCGGGCGGGCAATCCAAATCGGGGCGATCCAGCTCGGGGGGGTGTTGGCCTGGTTTATATCTTCCTGCCCGAGCGACAGCACAAGGCACGCGTCGGCGCCCGTCGATCTCCGGGGCTCTTTCCAAAACACGCGCACAAACTCGAGCTGAGCAATTTTGTACTCATCAACTACATTGACCATCCAACAACAACATCATCCACACCCAAAAAAGTCCATCATCATCCATCCACAAAACACATACACACAAGACGCCCATCATGCCCGGACGCGGAGGATCCTCAACACGCAACGCAGACCAGGAGCGGCACCGCCAGTACTACCAGGGCGTCAGCATCTCCGACCTCCACGGCCTGGGCTGCGGCTTCCACCTCCTGGGTTCGCCCAAGGTGCCGTTCCAGGCCCCGTTCGCGTGCGATGGCTCGTTCGAGGTCATGTCCGGCACGGAGGGGGTTGGGAGCGGCGGGATACGGCTCTGCGGACCCCAGGAGGAGGGCGACATCATCGGCGATGGATGTGTTTCTGATTCCGTTCCAGCACGTTGGTGAGTATCCACTACTACACTGTCACTCTCTACACAGCCACAGTCCCTCACACATACGCAGAGCAGATCATAGTCCTCCCCAACCCTCGCAAGCCCGCCAAAAAGGCCGAGGCGTACCTCGTTATCATCGTTCCCACCGCCGCCACGGGCGCCTCGTCCGTGAAGCGGGAGTACCCGCAGATCATATCCTTCGCCTGGCCCGATAGGGCAGCGGACAAGAAACTCGCGGGCAAGGTCGGCGAGGCGGCGGACGGGAAGCAGGATACGTATCTATCTCTCATGAAGCGCGTGTTCGACGAGCAGCTGGCGCCGTTTGACAAGAGCGTCGTCGACGTCTCCGGCCAGGCTGGGAATGGCCATATCATCGGGAGGGAAACTGTGCTCAAGCCGCCGATGGGGGGTAGGCTCCAGCACGATGTTAAAGGTAAGCGCACTTACGAGACTTGCTGTGTGGCTGCATTACTGATGAGTGTATAGGGTTGTTGCACTTTCTTGAGACGGGGGTTCTGTTCACCTCCGAGTCGTTGAGGGTGTACGTTCCCTTCGCCGCGTTTCGGGGCGCGATGCTCGTGCTCGCGAGGGAGATGAAGGACGGCGGGAACGGCAGGATCGCAGCTCTTTCGGTTTTGTGCCGGGCCAATGAGCCGTTCTACAAGGACGATGAGAACGGAGAGACGCTGATGAGCTTCGGGCGCGTGGACAGCGGGCTGGTTGAGGCAGTGAAGGAGTACATGGAGAGGCACGGGGTCGTGCCGATGATGTGCCAGCAGATGTTCTACGACTATGAGAATGGGCAGCCCGCGTCGGGATTCATGCCTCTGATGATGTAGGCTGGATGTTGGTTGCGAGGCGAGGTTGGCTGATACTTCATTATCAGTGAGAAAGGGATGACATGGCCGATATTCATCCACGCCAGGCGAATAACAACGCTGCCCCAATCAGTGGCCCACGTTTCGCATGATGATGCCATTTGCCTCTCGATGCACAACGAGGATTGGGTTTGACCTGTTCGAAAAAAAATGGCGCATAAACTGGGCCTCCAGGCATGTTTTGATGGGGATTGCTGCGCGAGTGTCGGTGTGTTGCCGTGGACCGGATCCATTGATCGACATCGACAGAGGAAAACAAAAATAAAAAACAGCAGGGAACCCGAGTGGTTGGAGATGAAGCGAAATATATGAAAGCCTCAACTTCGGAACGCTGATCATCGTGACCGAACCCTTCACCTCCCTTTCTCCATCACCACCCAAACAACAACAATGTCTCCCGCATCATCGATCCACGACCCAGGCGACCCTCGCCAGCCTCTCCTCTCCTCCCACCAGCGCCGCGCAATGACTTTCCAACTCCCCTCCCTCCAATCCCACCGCCGCGTCTCCCCCCTCGCGATCCGCCGCGCCTCGCTGCAGGAGGTGCACCCGCACCCAGAGGACGTGGAGCCCGTCCTCCCCGCGGCGGCCGTGGCCCCCCATGAGGAAACCCGCCTGCACAAGCCCCAATGGGCCCTCAGCGCCGGCTCCCCGAACGCCTGGGCGCAGCTCCGCCACGCCTGGCGCGAGGAGCTAGCCGAGTTCTGGGGCACTTTTCTCATCCTCCTCTTCGGCGCGGGGGTCGAGTGCGAGACGCGCCTGAACTACCGCTCCCCGGACATCCGCGGCAACGCGGGCGGGTTCCTGCAGTGCCGGCTGGCCTGGGCCGCGGGCGTGGCGCTGGCGGGCTGGATGGCCGGCGGCGTGTCGGGGGGCCACTGCAATCCCACGGTCACCGTGTCCCTGGCCCTCTTCCGCGGATTCCCCTGGAGGAAAGTCCCGAGTTTTGTTGCGGCGCAGGTCCTGGGCGCCGCGGCGGCGAGTCTGGCCGTGTACGCCAACTACGTGACGGACATATCCGCCTACGAGGGCGGCTCCGCGCGGAGCATATTCGGCGAGCACGCCACGGCGGGGTTGTTCTTCACGCTGCCCGCGCCGAAGCTGCCCTACGCGGGGGCCTTCTACACCGAGTTTTTGGCGTCGGCGACGCTGGTGGCCATCGTCTTCGCGCTCGCGGACAAGGGCAACCTGTCCCCGCCGCGGGGCACGCAGCCGTTCGCCATGTTCCTGGCGCTGCTGGCCATTGGGTCCGCGCTTGGGGTCAACACGGGGTACGCGATGAACGGGGCGCGCGACACGGGGCCTAGGATTGCGCTGGCGCTTGTTGGGTATGGGAGGGAGGTGTTCACGCACGACGCGTTCTACTGGCTTTGGGCGCCATGGGTTGCTGCCATTGCCGGTGGTGTCGCGGGGGCTTGTGTTTATGATGCGTTCTTGTACACTGGGCGGGACTCGCCGTTTAACATGCCTCAGAAAGAGGACGACTAGCGGTTGGTTGAAGTGTGGGTGGATGCTTCGGCAACGTGTGCTCTGTGTTTTTTAACGAGTAACTAACGGCAATATACAGTAACGATCTGTGATGGCGCTCGGAGTTCTGCATCAATAGACTGGGTATATCTGTTCGAAAAGCTTTATGGTCACTTGCCTGAAGAATAACTTGGACCAGTCAGAAAAGAGGTTCATGAATGCCTGCAAACGTGTAACAGTAAAGTTGAACCTGCAAAAACAAGTGACAAGCCACAACAGCGAATCAACGCCTTCGAGTGACAGCACCTCCAGCAATCAAAACACCAAAACACCAAAAATAGTTGTCTCCCCTCCCAGAATCGAACTAGGGACCTTTCGATTATCTTGGATGAAACCATTACAGTCGAACGTGATGAACCAACTACACCAAGGAGAGTGAGCGGGACTGAGCCCCGCTTGGTGCGATGCTGAGGAGATAGCAAGAGCCGTTCATAGACTGAGCGAGATCCACAGGAGGCTCCACCGGTTAATGCGCCGACCCGTCTGCCATAGAGATGATGCTTACCAGGTATGTTCCTCCGTACCTACTACTGTGCAGTGAGGACGGAAAGGAGTTGGGATGACCAGGGACGGGTTGGAGAGAAATGACTTTTCCAGGAAACTAGCGCCGACGATGATGGCATTCCCAGCACGGACAAGGAGCGAACCAGACAGGCGGGTAGAAAACATGGGACCAACCTGCAGGGACATGGCGCAGCCTCTTCGGACGACATGACCCGGCGCCATCTCCGAATAACAATGTAGATATCGTATCGCCGCCTCCCCGAATGGACACTCACACTGAAGATCCCTAGTCTACGGCAAAGTCCTGGCGTTCGGGTTATATCCACAGCCACGTGCATCGTCGCATTCGCAACAAGGCAGATAACAACCTCCAGGTTTAAGACAGGGTCTTGTCTCTTCTCGACCACTTGCAGCTCGGCCCTTCTACGCGTCAACCGTCCCGTCAGCAGCCCTAAAAATTGCCCGGCAATTCAGCCTTGACATCCCCCTGTCAAAAGAGCACGAATTTTGGTCGAATCAACTTTCACTTGAAAATGGGCTCCGAGACTGGCCGGCTCGGGGATGCTGACCCGAGTCCGGGTGCGAGGTCGACGAAAAGCAGCAGCTCGTTCCCCTCGGAAGATGATTCGCCTGCTCGGACAACGGCGATGCGAGACAACGCCAGAGTCTGGAGGGTATTTTCACACGCAACTGGTCTATGGCACCTTAGTGGCATTTTTCCCGATGTCACAGTGGTTTATACCTTCTTCGCCGGGCTTTCCTCGTCCTGGTAACCTCGTTCCCGGATCACAGGATATTATAACTGCTGCCTCCGGCTGGGCCCATGCGCCGGAATGGCCCTGTAGGTACCATCTTCAAAAGTCATCCTTGCCCCTCATCCCTTCCTCCTTCAGTTCACCCGCAGGCAGCCGTTAGGTGCAAACCATTGGCATAAGCTGAAAGGCGCGATCCTCCGCCAGGTCACAACGCCGCTATCCCCAAGTCAGACATTCTTAATCCCAAACCCTTGATTGGCAAGGTCGCTTCTTCGAGCGTGTTGTCTCAGCAGAGGGTCCGGCGCCCGTCCCGGGAACCAAAGTCCCCTAGCCGATCCCTGCCCAGATCCCGCTTTTTGCAAAGAAAGGATTCGGCGCTAAAATCTGACGTCTTGTCTTGGACTACAAACGCGCGCTTGGCTGCGATAGGTACCGATTTTCCTCGAGTGCGAGGCAATATGAGTGTAAGTTCCCGGCTCCTTGGGAAAGGGGGCCGATGAGTGGCTAGGTAGTACTAGTCATCAATTAAGGCGCCGCCGATATATTTGAACCCAGAACCCCGCGTCACTTGGACGCACAGGTTCTGTCGCTTCAAACGCTCTTTTTGTTGCTTGTGACTCGGAAGGGAGAAAAGAAACGTAACCGTTGCAACCACCGAGATATCTGGGAACCGACATCGACATGGCCGCTGCCGCCGCAGAGCCACTGACCGAGGCCCTTGGGGGAATGGCGGGCAACGGCACCGCCAAGGCGGGCAGCTTTTTGACCTTTTTGGTCCAGGACATCCAGAGGTCGCCGGCAATCTACACCACATTCGCTGTGCTCCTGGCGTTGGTCGTGCTCGTGAGAAAGCTCTCCTCACCGGTGCTGGACGTCCGCGAGCCGCCCATCATGCAATCCCGGATCCCCGTCATCGGCCACCTGCTCGGGATGATCCAGCACGGCCCCCACTACTTCAAGACCATCGAGTAGGTGCCCTAATGCCACGAGAATACAACGAATCAAAAACTGACTGCCCGCAGGCACCGCAACATGGCCATTGCCACGCTGCCCATCCTCGGGGGCAAGATGTACGGCGTGTGGGACCCGATACTGGGGCAGTCCGTCCACCGCAACAAGGCCTTGACGTTCGAGCCCTTCGCCGTCGAGTTCGCGCAGAGGGAGCTCGGGTTCGACAACGAGAAGCTCAAGCTCCTGCAGGAAACCAATCTGATTCCCGAGTTCTTCGAGGGCATCCACGTAGCCATGACGCCGTCCAACGTGCGCCGCATGAACGCCAACGCCCTGAGGTACGTGGCCGAGGTGCTGGCCAAGACGGGCGACGAGCCCTTCGAGACGTCCAACGCCTTCCTCTGGATTCGCGACCTGATCACCATGGCCACGGCGGACGCCCTGTACGGACACGAGAACCCGCTGAAGAAAGACCCCAGCCTGCTGGACGAGCTCTGGTGAGTAAACCCATTCGGACCGTGGAATGCGGCAGTCAAGCTCACAGGAGGCGGACAGGGCTTTCGACAACGACTTGGCCAGGTTGATGGTGAACATCGTCCCGTCCGTCACCGCGCGGAGATGCTACCAGGCGCGCGCCAGGCTGCAAGCGGCGCTGAGGGTGTACTACACAGCCAAGCACGATCTGAACGAAGACGCGTCACAGATCGTCAAGAACCGTGCCGCGGTGCTCCGTAACTACGGTCTCACCGGCACCGACCTCGGAAATTTCGAGATTGCCCTCCTTCACGTCGCGACGGCCAACACCATCCCGACGCTATTCTGGTTCATGGCCTACGTCTTCACCAACCGGGACTTGGTGGCCCGCCTGCGGGACGAAGTCAAGGCCGTGGCGACGCACGGCGAGAAGGACGAGGTGACGCTGGACATCAGCGCCATCGACGAGAAGTGCCCTCTGCTCGTAAGCTGCTACCGCGAGGCCATCCGCGTCTCGAACAAGGGCACGGGAAACCGGCGCGTCATGGAGGACACGACCATCGCGGACGGCCAGGGGAGATCGTACCTGCTGAAGAAGGGCACCAACCTTCAGTTGTCGGCTGAGGTTTTCCACAGCCTGGATAGGGCGTGGGGCCCCGATAAGTACGAGTTTGTGGCGGACCGGTTCGTGCAGACGACGACTACCACCAAGGGCAACCAGGAGAAGCTCGACGCGGAGAAGCTGAAGAAGGTGTCGTGGGTACCGTTCGGGGGCGGGAAGAACCTTTGCCCTGGACGCAACTTCGCCTTTGCGGAAAACCTGGGCTTCGTGGCGTCCCTCGTGCTGGGCTACGAGGTCACGACTCTGGACGAGAACAAGGAGCCGACGTCGAGGCCACCCGCGGCGGCACCCTGCGCAATCACGAGCGCTGCCAGCAAGCCCGTGAGGGAGGGCGAGGGATTCGGCATGCGGGTTGAGAAGCGTAAGGGTTGGGAGAAGACGAAATGGCTGTACACCAGCTGAGTGGAGGATCTTGACGATTTGTGATTTGCAGTGCCTGTTTAGCGATTAATGGAATAAAACAGACAAATTTAATGTTCTAAACAGTATACCCGTTATTAGTGTGGCCTTGTCAAGGTGTCTTGTTGGACGCGCATTGCAGTTAGGTCGACGAGGATAACGGCGATAATGGTCGGTCTGTCTCGCCGGTCGCGTGCCAGCGGCCTCCGATCAGCGCGCGTTGACGTCTGGCAACCCAAAAACAAACCAAGACCCGGCCAGCGTGGCAATGGGGCTGTACACGGTAATAGCAGCTGGATCCGCGGAGATTGTGTGGTGATGATGCCAAAAAGCCAAGAAATCAAGTTTGGGAACGAACTCGGTGTGGAGTGTGGAGCGGACAGCACTTCAGCGCACCTGCCAGTGGCAGTATCACTGTAGGTGTTTTCCTCCAGCGTCCTGGGCCAGTGACGGCAAGTGGACCCTTCAGCTGCAAAGCGCTGGAGCTGGAGCTGGAGCTCCGGCGAGCTTAGCTACGGCTGCACGTGATTGACACCGGTTGACGTCATGGCGGCTCGAAGCCAAGGACGGTCAGCGAGCTCCAGCAGAGAGGGAAGGTGCGACAAGACGATACTAGTTTCCGTAAAGGTGCCGTGTTTTCCTGCTTCTTCTTGGTCATAGAAATGTCACTATAATTATTAAGTAAACTCTAAAAGACACCCGAAATCCACCACCTTACCTACACAACGCAACCACACATCGAGATGAGCTACGCGTTCCGTCGCGTATGTCTCCAACTGCCTGCCAGCATCAGCTCCAAGCATGGCCCGCGGTGTCAAGCTTTCCGCCCAGCCGGGCTCGGCATCGGCAGACGCATGCCGGTGACGGAACGCGCGTTCACGCAATCAGCGTTTCCTCGACAAGAGGTCGAAGACGCCAAGGCCAAGAAGGCGAACCAAGATGACATGCACAAGGAGGAGGAGAAGGAGAGGGCCGAGCGGGACGAGCTCTTCGCCCTGAGGAAGCAGGAGGAGCGTCCGTGGCACCGCGTCGGCAACGAGGTCGAGCAGCGGGAGTCGTCCAAAGATCCCACCAACGGCGACAAGACCCGCGGTACGCCCAGACCCTTGAATCTCTTTCGATCGCCAAGCTAACTTCTTTTCAGGACGTCTGCTCACGACACCGACTCGCCTGTTGAAGCTGATCCTGCCGCTGCCATTCCATGCCGAGCAGACGCGCACGACGCAGTCTTCAATCAAGGACGACGAGAAGGAGGAGATTGCCCCCCTGGCGCTCCTCGTCCACCCCCAGCAGCCCCTGTCCTACCTCGAGCGGCTACTACAGGCTGAGATCCCGCCCATAGACGACGGCCGCCGGGAGCGCATCCCCAAGATATACTTCAGAGCCGAGGCAGACCACAAGGAGAGCAAGGAAGACGAGGCGGCAACCCGCAAGAAGGAGGGCAACGTCGCCTCGTACTCGGGCCTGGGCCACGAGGGCCCCAAGAAGAGCCGAGACGACACCAATTGGGTTCGGTGGAGCAGCAGCACCGAGGTGGGCGACTTTATCAGAGATGCCGCCCGCGGACGGGAGTTCTCCATCGGCATCGAGGGCTACGACCAGGAGCTGCGCGTCGCGGTGCCCAGCTTCAACGACCGGACGTACTACATGCGGATCCGGCTCCGCAAGATGTCGCGCAAGGTCGAGGAGCTGGCGAAGCTGAAGCAGGAGTGCGACAGGCTCGCCCACCGCGGCGCGCACCGCCTCGCGCAGGGCGGGTTCGGCGTGCTGCTCAGCTGGTGGGGAGTGGTGTACTATGTCACCTTCCACACCGACTTTGGCTGGGACCTCGTCGAGCCCGTCACGTACCTCGCGGGCCTGACGACCATCATGGGCGGCTACCTGTGGTTCCTGTACATCAGCCGGGACCTCAGCTACAAGGCGGCGCTCAACGTGACGGTGTCGAAGCGGCAGCAGGCGCTCTACCACGCGCGGGGGTTCGACCCGCAGGTGTGGGAGCAGCTCGTGCAGGAAGCCAACTCGCTGCGGCGCGAGATCAAGATGGTGGCGACGGAGTACGACGTCGACTGGGACGAGACCAAGGACCTCGGCGGCGAGGAGGTGCAGGAGGTTCTGGACAAGGAGAAGAAGGACCGTCGGCGCAAGAACGACGAGGAGGATGAAGACGACGAGGACGAGCGGGCGAAGCGCGAGCGCAAAGACCAGAAGAGACAAGAGCAGAAGGCTCCAAAAGACGGCGAGAAGAAGACGGCGTCATAGGGCGGGTTTGCCCATTTCCCAGTGCGATACCCCCTGTATATTATAGGTTACTTTCCTTGCATATCATTCCGAGCATGATAGAAGAGTAGCGTGTAGGCGAGTTGAACCTTTTTGACGATTACCTCATTTCTGTCGATGCTCCGATTGATGAGAGGTGCCGAAACAATTATTCCGAAAAGTGTCGCGTGATCTGAGAAGAAATATGACCCGTCATGAGGCGATACATTTCATGGGGGAAGATGAATGGGGTATTTGACACCTGCAGGTCGGGGAAGGCGGTTGAAAATCAGGGCAGACTTTTTAGGTCCTTCCAGCGCCCCCAAATGCAACGCCGGGGCAGATCGCCGGTGGAAACAGGCCACCACTGTCGGTGTAGCCCGGTGAGGACAGCTGGGTCGCTCCACGTGCGCTACAGCACGGGTATGTACCCAGGTACTTGGGTACATAGGTGGCCCCTATCTGTGCCAGCACATGGACTGTAGCGCTGGGGAGCTCTGACCATTAGCTGTCCTGAGCCGCCCGAGCTCATTCCCTTCCCGGCCTGGTGGCTGCCACCGGCGGGAGAGCTTCACCCCACCTGATTAACGCATCATCACACCACCACCCAACCAACAGGTCCCCGTTTGTCAGAATCTCCCTACCCGCCATATGGGACGTCAGTGAATGGCTGCGTTCTCGCTCTTGAGGGGGCTCTAGAAGGCGTCCCCAGATCTCCTAGTCGCCGCATGCACCAGGGTGGGAAACCTCACGACTTCGTTCCGCTTCTGGATACATAAGATATCGTCCGCGAAGCTGCCACTCCCCGTCCAGCCAGCTGGGATCGAAAGCACGATTACGACGAAGACGATTACGACCAGTTCTTGATGATCTGATTGGAATTCGCGCACTCCAGAGACACCCACACCCGTATGGAGGCGCACACTTTTGGTTGCTGACCGATACCTCTCTCCCACTGCTCACCGTCCTCACCGTGCCCTCTAGGCGCCCCCTCCCTGTGTTACCCCTCCCACCCCTACCCTCCATCCACCCAAGAGGTACCCGGGTACGGAGTACAGACGATAAAGCGCGAAGCTCCGCTCCACCACCGCAGCCATGACTCCCCAAGTCATCCACCTTCCCGACGGCCAGAAGTTCACCGTCACCCCCGTCTTCGCCGGCCTCTTCTTCAAGTCCCACGACCTCAACACCCACAAGAACCCCTTTCCCATCGGCTGGACCATCGTCCTAAACACCGAGGTCGAGGAGCCCGAGCCCTCTAGAAATGACGCCCCCGCCGATCAGGACGCCGTTGATGGCGACGAGGAACGCCCCGGCGTTCGCCGCCACATCCACAGCTTCAAGCAGCCCACGCTGCAGAACGACAACCTCTTCATCTCCTCCATCTCCCAGCCGTCGAGCACAGAGTTCAAGCCCGCCGCGAGCCCCACCCGCCAGATCGCCATGATGCTCTGGGTCACCCTCTACTGGTACTTTCACCAGCCGCGCCCGTCGCCCTTCCTCGTCACCGACGCCTCGAGAGCGACCCCGGAAGACGCCCGCCCCAAGGGCGAGTGGCGCATCAACATCAAGCGCGACGGCGTGCTGCGCGGCCGCAACCTGATACCGAAGCTGGAGCGCATGGGTCTGATTGCGTCGCTGGATTCTGCCGTGGGCACGAGGCTGGAAGATAACGGGGACGAGTGGTCTCGCATGTTTGTCTCGCGGCGCATGTTCTGGCAGATACCGGGCCGTCTTTTCCTGTTTACGCTGCAGCGCACCGCGGGCGCGACATCCTTCCCCGACTCGCCCGCCGGAAGCCGACCGACATCTCCCGCTCACGCAGATTCCACGCACTCCCGCCATCACACGCCGATACACTCCCCGCGCCCCTCTACGGGCAGTCGCTTCGAGCTCGACCTGCCCGGTGGGCCGACGCCGATGAACATGGTCACCGTCCCGAGCTTCCCCATCGGCCCGTTCTACTCGAGCTCGCATCTGCCGACGTACTACCCCCCGCCGCCTCTAATGTACACGACGACGAACGGCGTCCGCCACCCCATCCGCCCGAAGCCAGCTCGAATGGGCGAGGTATTCTACTCCCGCTTCGTCCCGAGCGTCGGGCAGTACCTCTCCTTCCGCGTCGCCTCCCTCGCACCGAACGCCGTGCCATATTTCGGGCCGGTGGGCCCGAAGCCCGCAGAGCACACGCACCTGACGACGCTTTCCGATACCGCCCTGCTGCAGTCGTGGCTGTCGAACCCGCGCGTGCAGAAGTTCTGGGGCGACTACACGCCCGACTTCCTGTCCAACGCCCTCAGCTCCAAGCACTCGTTCCCGGTCATCGGCATGTGGGACGGGGTGCCGTTCGGCTACTTTGAGATATACTGGGTCAAGGAGGACATACTGGGCCAGAAGCTGGGCAACGATGTCGAGGACTGGGACCGCGGGGTCCACGTCTTCGTCGGCGAGGAGTGGTCGCGCGGCCGGGTGCCGGCGTGGTTGTCGAGCCTGGTGCACTGGTGTCTGACGGACGACTACCGCACGATGCGCGTCTGCTTGGAGCCGCGGATAGACAACTTGAGGTAAGTGTCTCATGCGGGGCGGATATAAATCACACGCCTGGCTTGGTGGCTAACAGATTGCAGATTCCACCAGCACCTGCAGTATGCAGGCTTTGCCAAGGAGAGGGAGGTGTCCTTCCACCACAAGCAGTCCTACTTGATGCGGTTGCACAGAGACGCATGGGACGGCCCGGCTTTGTGACGAGATTGACGAAGCGAAATGATTTGAAATTGGACCAAATACAAAAGGTGGTTTGCAGGCTTGTTGAAATGTTGGAGTTGATTTGTTTTGAGATCTAGAGCGCTCGGAATATGACTGATGTGGACCGTCCTTGCGACACGCGAAACACTAGATACCTGATTTTTATCTGGAAGATTAGACGTAATGGGAAATTCTTCGTCAGAAAAAGTGCATTATTTAGCTTTCGATACAACATTTCGATAGTGATGGCAAACAATTCGACTCCAACTCGGGTGATCTACGTCGAAGCTCAGCTACTGGGGCGACGTCACAATGCAGTTCCGGGTCGCGTGGTCCCCGACAGGGACTCCCAGCCCGGCACCTCGGCGGGTGGGGCCAGTGACAATTCGAAGCGACAGGGGTGGGGCGGCAAACGCCGAGCAGGTGAGACACTGCCCGCCCGTTGGCAGTTGCCTTATCTCGTGACCGATTCACTGTGTACCCCGACAGCCGAAACGTCCTTCGTACAGCGTGGCCAACGCACCCTCCCTCAAGCTTTCCCCGAACTCCAAACCTGCCGAACCGATCGAACCCTTCCGATAAGACGCAAACATCCGCTGCTCGATGCCTTCACCGCGCCGCAGGTGACTCCAAAGGCCGACTGAACCATGACCGGCCGATCGCCCTCGTCCTCGGGCTTCCTCCCCATGCCCGGCTCGCCGTCCTCGTCGTGGGCCATGTACCGCGCGCGCCTGTCCACGCTGTTTCGGCATGCTGATACGCAAGTCATCGTGGCCTTTTGGCTGCTAGGTACCGACCTCTCTTCCTCCCATCCTGCTGCCTTCAAACGCGCATGCTAACGCTTTCTCTCTGACAGGCCTGATCAACAACGTCCTCTACGTAATAATCCTCTCCGCCGCGCAGGACCTCGTCGGCTCCTCGGTGCCGAAAGGCGTCGTCCTCCTCGCCGACGTGTTGCCTTCCTTCCTCACGAAGCTCGTCGCGCCGTACTTCATCCACCGCGTGCCCTACGCACTACGAGTAGTGGTGCTCATCGCGCTGTCGGTCTGCGGCATGCTCCTCGTCGCGCTCACACCCCCCGAGAAATCCGTCGCGGTGAAGATGGTCGGCGTCGTGATCGCGAGTTTGAGCTCTGGCGGCGGGGAGCTGAGCTTTCTTGGCTTGACGCACTACTACGGCCCGATGAGCCTCGCCGGCTGGGGCAGCGGGACGGGCGCTGCGGGACTGGTTGGCGCTGGGCTGTATGTTGTCCTGACGGACTGGTGGGGTTTCGGGGTCAGGAATAGTCTGCTGTTCTCGGCGTGCCTGCCGAGCATCATGTTCGTCAGCTTCTTCTTCGTGTTGCCCAAGGGCCCGCTCAGAGAGGGCAGGAAGGAGTACGCCGCCGTGCCGGGGCAGGATCTCGACGACGAGGACGTCGGGGAGCTCCCGCGGGACGCGGCGTCGTCGGCGCTGCTTGCCCCGGGGCCGGGTGTCACGTCGACGGCGTACTCCGTCGGGACGCAGCAGCACGGGGACGCGAGCTTCGCCACGAACCTGAGGCGGGCCAAGGCGCTCTTCTTTCCGTACATGCTGCCGCTGCTGCTGGTCTACGTGGCCGAGTACACCATCAACCAGGGCGTGGCGCCCACCCTCCTGTTTCCCCTGGACGAGTCCCCCTTCCGCGAGTTCCGCGAGTTTTACCCCTTCTACGGCTTCCTGTACCAGCTTGGCGTCTTCATTTCCAGGTCGTCGACGCCGTTCGTGAGGATTCACAGGTTGTACGTGCCCTCGATGCTGCAGGTGGGAAACCTGGCGCTGCTGACGGCGCACGCGATGCTCTGGTTCCTGCCGAGCGTTTATGTTGTTTTTGCGATCGTGTTCTGGGAGGGGTTGTTGGGGGGCGCGGTGTACGTGAACACGTTCGCGGAGATCATGGAGAGCGTGCCCGCCGAGGACAGGGAGTTTAGCCTCGGGGCGACGAGCGTGAGCGATAGTGGTGGGATTTGCATCGCGGGTTTTCTGGGGATCTTGTTGGAGGTTAGGTTGTGCTCGTGGCAGGTTGCTAATGGAAGGGACTGGTGCCGGAAGATCAAGGTTGGGTGAGGGGTGGATGATGATAATGAATTGTTTTCTTCTTTAATCTGGCGTGTGTCTGTGTCCGTGATCTGCCATCTCGAAACAAAGTGAGCGAGATATCTTATGATCTTTTACAAGATGCGCGTAAAGTGGCCCATCTGGATGTGACAGCGGGTGCTGGGCAGGGAGATGCGATAAGGTGCCCTACTCGATGTCGGCTGACCATCTTGAGAAAAGCCATCCCTCTAATTGAGTATTGCTACTAGTACTACGCTACTGTCACTATTACTGCTGTTGTTATTGTCGTCCGTTACCGTTGTTGCTGTCTATTCTCACTCTTGCCCGTTACAGTCCCTGCATTTCACGGGCCTAGGGTGTGATCGACAACGGCAGTACAGTACGATTTCGCGGTACTGACCGGAAGTACCGATCCCAGTACCGTTGAACCACTTCAAAAGTAGGTTTAACAGTGCTGGAACTGCA
Organism: Colletotrichum musicola; assembly: GCA_014235935.1. Taxonomy (NCBI): domain Eukaryota; kingdom Fungi; phylum Ascomycota; class Sordariomycetes; order Glomerellales; family Glomerellaceae; genus Colletotrichum; species Colletotrichum musicola. The sequence goes on from WIGM01000175.1 coordinate 49,728, forward strand.
TTTTTGACCACCAAATTGTACTACACTGCCGTTCTCGATCACGTCCCGTATCCTCTGTATACCTAGGTTCCTCCCGGGAAGGATTAGCTGACGCCGATTAATGAGACCAGGGCCATCTTATAGGGCAGATGCGGCTCGGGCGGGTGCTTCGAGCGCCAGCGGGCGGCGAGGGTTGGCATCAGACGACGTTCTGTTTGCGCGGCTCTGTACGTGAGATTGAATGGCCAGACGGCCCCCCCACGTACATGCTGTGGTAGCATCCCGCCCTGCAGACTCGGGGCAAATCCGAGCAGAGAAACCAAGGAAATGGATTACCAGAGAGTGTGTTTGATGGAATGAGGCTGTTCCGACGTCAGACCGTCAGACGTGGCCGAGGGGACCCACCGTCTGGCGCGATGGGGGGAAAACAGCTGACAAAACAGGCCATGTCGACTTTTTTCTTTTGTGCTATTATCCATCGCCAGTGCCCAGTTTCCTTTTGTTTGATAGTTTTCGTGTTTCCATGGAATCTTTGTCCAATAGACGTCCTGAAGACTGGGATGAGGTCCCGGCAGATGTCGGGCCAGATGGGCTCGGGATCGAGCCAGCGCTGCGTAAAAACGGTAGCACCGAGCACCGGCACCGAGCACCGACCGTTTGGCGGTGCAGTTCACAGGGGGAGCCTGCTGTAACTTAGGGGGCGTGTTAGGGAAATTTTCATCGCCTCATCACCGCTAGATTTTTTTTTCTCAGTCGAGTCGCCTCAGGTTTTTGGTTCCCTGGCAGTTAGTGGTGGTTCCATGGCAGTTTGATGACTCGATACCTGGCGGTTATTACGCATCGCCATGTGTAGTCGGTCACTGACGCGTTTGTCTTGCCATGTTTTTCACCGTCCCGTGTTATTCTCGCCGAGCCTCGCACCATATTCTTGTACACTAATCTTGGTTTTTTTTTTTTCCGTTTCCCTGATGCTATCCAGATTTCCCAGATTTCCTTTCTGAGCAAATTTCGATAGGGGCTGACTCCCCACTCACTTAATCTTTTACTCACTCGGATTTCGTTTTCAGATCACATGGCCATATTAAACGGTCTCTATTACGCTCATCGTGACGAGGCAAAATTAGTTACTGGCCAACACTTCGAAATACTCCGAATTCGTACCAACACCATTATTACCGGCTACAGCGCAGCATCGGCCCTGCCAAGTCGTTCTAGATCATCCGTTCCCGTCCCTGCAACTCACCGTCCCGCCCCCTGCAAGTGCCACCCGGACTGGACCTCATCCCATTGTCCCTTTCCCGAGCGCGATAAGTCGCAGTCCTGACCGTGAGGCGCCCTATGCGATGGGACCTGGTCCCCTATTCGGCGTCAGCTAACTTTTCCCCGGAGAAAGCTTTACGACTATATAGATAGTGACGGACAACAGCAACAACGGACGATAATAACAGAGGGAAGTGACAGACAATATAGTAAGGTCTTACAAGCAAGAGGTCCTTCCAGAAAGAGTTAGCTGACGCCGGATAGAGCACCAGGAGCCACCGTATAGCCCACCTCCTGTCCGTCCCTTCCCCCTGCCAAAGGGCACTCACCTCGTTTCACTTCTTATACCTCGTCCTGCTCCTCTGTTCCAGAGACATACACAGACGTCGTCAACCATCTCGCTAGACATACATTCACTTCGTCGCAATATCATACCGCATCGCTAGGTATCTCAGCATCACCATGGCCGCATCACCGGTAGAACAGGACTTCCTCAGCGAGCTCGATCGCATAGACCTCAGCGAGCCCTTCTCTCCCGCCTTCCACAAGTTCGCGTCCCTCCCGGCCGAGCTGCGCTTCCGCATATGGCGTCTGGCTACTCCCCGTCAGACCCTCGTCGACCGCTCCATGGACAAGACCATGTCCTACACGCTCCGCCGCCACGGCTCCGTCCCCGCCGTCCTCCACGCCTGCAGGGAGTCCCGCGCCGAGCTCGTCTACCACGCCGACGACCGCCGCGGCGCCCGCGACGAGCAGTACGAGATGGTTCACGTCTCTGAAGAAGACGAGGAATCCGGCAGGGGCGTGTACGTGAACTGCCAAAGAGACACTCTCTACCTCTATAGAGGTACGTTCCACCCTTTCTTGAACTGACTTCACGGGCCATATTTGACACGTATTCGCAGCTCCTAACAGGGGCATCATGCCGAACGCCGCCAGCTACGCCAGCGTCGAGAACCTCGCCATGGAATGGGGCCTGCGGCCCTGCTGGGTGCAGGGCCAGTGCCACGAAGGTGTTAAGTTCATCCGCCAGTTCCCGTCCCTGAGGACGCTCACCATCGTCGTCACCTTCAAGGTCGTCGTCATGAACTCGGACTGCTCGGCGTCGGAGAAGAATCGCCGCGAGCGGGCCCAAAAACGCCGCGCCATGAGAGAGATCAGGAGTGAGATCCTGCAGGCCGTGGAGGCCGCCGCCGCCGCGGAGAGCGGAGGGCCCGGCTGGACGCCGCCTGAAATACGCGTCGTGCCCAAGACGAAATTCTGGACGCGCTAGGGGCAGCAAGAGCACGACCGCATGGTTTTGATTTTCCTGACGGGCCGCACCGCTGCGGTCAAGAAGAGGTGGGATGTTTTGCGCATCATCTGATTAAACCGTCACCTCTCGGCGAGGGACGAGACGGTGCACCGGTGAGGGGATCGGCCCCACTAGGGCCGGAATGCCGGCGACGGAGCCGGGAGCATCGGTTTTGACGACCGTTCAGCCAGGATATTACCACCTGGTTATGGTAATTCTTAGTTTTTGTCGCAAGCGAAATTTTATGTGCTTCTTGAGAGAATGCGATGTTGCTTCCTCAATTTTACTGTCGGTGTTAGCGCCCCGTTGGATAATATGTCGGCCGTGTTGGAGAAATGATGCACCTATGACGCACCTTGCGGCTCACTCGGTCCTTCCACTTCGTCGTCACCGCCAATGAAGGTGCCCTTTCGATCGTCAACTTCACTACTTCACCCCGAATCCATCAACGAAACATATCTTTTCCAATCTCAGAAGCCACAACCATTTCAATCCTTGGAGACTTCTTGGCAATACGCAAGGGCTATCCACGGACGCGGAGAAACCGGACTTTTGGAAAAGAAGAACGAGCGTCCACTTAATCAATTCAACACCGCCATCAAAAATGCAGCCCTCAAGACTCGCAGTCCGCCACATCGCCGCCACTCGTGTTCTCGTTCCCCGGCCGACGACGTCCCTCGCGGCCGGGCGCCAGGTGCGATCCGTCGCCAACAAACCCGACGACGGCGACCTCGGCGGGCCGGGCGGACAGGAGCCTGTCCCTTCCAACAGCGGCTTTTCTCAAAGCTGGTGAGTGATCCCCCAAACGACACTTTCTGTTTCTATCAGGGCTTTTCGAACTGACTGGGGCGAAAAGGCCTACACTGGCTGCCATCGGCGGCGTCGGGCTTCTTGTCGGAGGGTACCTTGTGCATCTCACCGGCAGGCCGAGGGGGCAGGCCAAGCCTGGAGAGTTTGATCAGCTTGCTGAGAAGGTTGTGCCAAGGAAGTGAGGGCGGTTGGTCTGGAGGTTCTTCGGTACGTTGATTGATGGGAGTGAAGAGTTAGGATAGGGGTAGTTGGGGCTGGGCTGGTTTGGGATGATTCTGTGACCGGGCTTGTAGGTATGGCGGTTCGATGTTTTAATCATCGCAGTTCCCACAGAATGTATTCTTTCAATTTCTGTATCCTTGAAAACCAACAAAAGCCAGATTCAGAAGACTCCATGGACAACATTTTCGGCGCTGATAGTGTATTAGTCTCCAGCCTACCTATCTTCACGCTTCGAACCCAGCAATGCAAAGTATCTCGACGTAATCTGTTTTGAATTCCCTCCCCTTGTCTAGCTGCCTCCAGCGTCTAGTAACGCCTGGCTAGGCGTACTCGCGAACTAATGCTTAGGACGTAGTTACAGTCGAGTCCCACACTCTTATAACTGACATACTCGTTCTCGCTTCTGTGACTGGGTCGGCAGTTGATATTAGGCAGCCCCCCACCTACCTTCCCCTACCAACAATGAAGTATATCCTACAATCCCGTGCCTGGTCATTCATACAGATGGCCCTTCACTGGCTTTTCAACATTTCTGATCGTAAAAGAGCAATGGCCTGGGGTATCATCCATCCCAGAAACAACACCCCAACTTAAAGGCAGTGTTGCTACTGAATATGGCTCTGACGGACCTGGATGACACGCCGCGGCTATCGCCGCACTGCAGCTACTAGCTAAAGGAATGCCACCAAACCGTAGGCGTCGGCAGCCCGAAGCAACTAGAAACGCGAGAAGAAGACTTCCTGCGACTATGACAAGAATGATTCCAATTGGTGACCATCCGCATGAGACATATTCTGCAGAGTCGATCGAGACAAGGAATATACTCTGCGAAATGAGCCAGTGGATGCCCCCGCAAAAGATTGTAAGCGGTACCGAGTATCGATATGGAAGTTGAAGGAAGTAAGTCTGTCGCTGAGCGCCTTGAGGTGTGGTAGAGACCCGGAGCCCTTTCTTTGAGCCATAGAACCTGTCCCATTCAGTAGTTAGGGATAAGCGGGTAAAGAGGGCGTGGTAGTTGAAGTAAATGAGCGAAATTAGAACTTGCGGGGTATTAACAAGAACTATGTTGAACATGATATAGCTGAGGCCACTATTGCCTATGGTAGTGTCACTGTGAATGACACCAGGCCCATACTTTGATAGTGACCTTGACGGCTTTTCCGAATATTCGTAATACTCGTATTGTTGTCGAAGGCGAGAAATCCCGTAAGCTAGTAAAACGCCACAGGCGATTAGGGCTACAATGCATCTAAGGATTTCATTAGTACCTTAACACATAGTTTGAAGAAAGATAGGTACCCACAGAGAGATACATACCACCCATCCAGTAAGACTGCCAGCACTAAACTTTCGCCGAGGTATTGGGTCATATTCTTGTGGATGTGGGCCCCACTCCCTCTTGACGATGTTCTTCGATCTTAGGCAAGTCTTGCTCGTAAGGGTCCTCGAGGTAGGATGCCACAGCATCTCCGACTGTGAGGATTGGCCGTTCGCCATTATGAGCACGCCCGCACGCAACCGCAACCATCAGGATACCCTTTAGCAAATTGATTGAAATCACAACCAAACAAATCGTGCGGCTGAAATGTAGCTTGGAATGCTCCTCAGGAAATTCGCTGTAACAGGCTTTCACTTTAAAGCCCCCGGGCCTCCACGAGTCTGGGGCCTTTTTGAAATCGGCGATTTGTTCGTCGCATGGCTTTGTTTGCTGGTTGCACATCCAATCAATGGTTCCCAGGATCTGTACTTCGGTTAGATAGTTTGGTCCTTCGTTACTGACAATGATGAGGAGATCTCCTCGGGTAGATTGGAGGTCATTCCCGTAATCGGTGAGGCATTCGGATGCAGTGAGATGCTGAAGGGTTGCATTCGTGAACCACTTTGGGGCGTCAGGGAACTGCCGTATCTCCAGTGACGGTGGCAATGAGGATGCGGTCCCGTTCGCCATGGCTCGAGCGTCTACACCGAGCACACTGTAATAACTGGGCGCAATCGAGGCGAATATGATCGAGTTGAACCTACATTCAAGTTAACTTGAGTAAAGGTACGATTTGGATTGAGATACCACCTTACAGTAAATGTAATGGTAACGACGAGATAGACAATAGGACCCAGAGTAACTTCCTTTGCCAAGTGATACTCCAAAAGTTGCGAATAGTCGGTACACCTATGTCGAGCCACCTTCTCTCGGAATGCGCTTTGTTGAGCTCGGTTCGTGTTGGAGCCATCAAACATTGCATACAATAGTTACTTCCGGCGAGCAAAATTGTACTGATAATGTTGACGATGACGTGTAGGGTCGTGTTCCAAATTTTTACCGTTTTTTATTCGCCTTCCCAGATGACGCCGATGTCGTCGGGTGCCTCCTGGGTCAGTGCCCAAATGGTGAAAGAAATATTTATTAGGAAGGTGAACAGTGCAGCGGCAGCAAAGTAAAGTGCACTCCTCCTCCACCGATCGTCGGGCTCTAGGCCCTTGAAGAAGGCGGATACGGAGGATACCTTCATCCTATGTGTGCTGCCTAGGAGTTGAATCAATCGGTAATGTAGTTGGGGCGAGGAAGTGCGATCCTCAAAGCTTTTCGGCGAAGACATACTCGCTAGCTTTTGAATTTCATCTATTCCTCGTGAGCTCTAGCAAGGGCATTCTCTCATGTTCGAAGAATTCGCCTCGGCGACTTGCGTGTCGGGAGGCGCCTTGTCTCACGATCACTAGAGGAGGGTTCCACGGTGACACCAAAGAGCGTTGTCTCAAGCTACATAACCAATTGCTACGATTGAACATCAACCATCCACCCGCCGCAACAAAAAGGGTAGCCAATGTCTTGCCTCCGGCATCCGCGATGTTACCAAGGACGACATTCAATAAATGAAACCACAGTTAATCATCACTAAATTCAGACAAGTCGCCTGCTTGGGGCATTCAAGGCAAGGGGCACAGAAGTTTGCCCCAGCTGTGAAGGTTGAACTAGCCAGCAACGCAAGGCACGTACTCGGAAGCAAGCAGCCGCCTCGGCGCGGATTTAAGGGGCGTTCCTGGAGGAGCAGCTGTCAGCCTTCTTCAACGGGCGAGGAAGACTCGGGTTTGACAGTGTTTCTGGCCAAAGGCGTGTACACATGAGTCACGAGGCACACTTTGGTTTAACCAGGGCAGAAAAATTGACACATAACCTGTTGAAGAGAGGAAGACAGGCACAGTCATTACGTGGCAATGCTTCAAGTGCCACATACGGCCACATAGAAACCCAATACATGACAACGATGATATGCAGCTGAGATGGGGCGAAGGGAAAAGGTTTCAGATCATGGTGTCGGTTTTTAAGTGGGGTTTATGTTAACTACCTACTGATGGAGATGCACTGTCGGCAGGTGAGGTATCTAGGTTGTTGTCGTTGATCATATGAGTACCCCATCTCTGTAAACCAACGGGACTTGAGGAATAGCACTGGAAATATAATGGCGCGGAAACCTGAGATAGGTGTAGCCGGGAAATCTGGGAGCGATCTGGTGCCTTTTGATAATAGCACGCCATGAGAAGGTCAGGGAAGAGACGTTCACACTCAGGTGTACTCCGTTTTTTCCACGCCCCCCTTGGGCTTACTACGGGATGGGTTTGGTGAGACTGAAGCGCCTGCGGGCTCGAGTACCTACCTTGGGGACTTTCTAGAAACTCCATTGGCACGCGTGGAGGTAGTTAGAATAGAAAGAACGCGTGGACCATAGTAGTAGCTCATAGCCTTTCGGTGAGAGCTTCGAGTTCAGCTTGATGACCTCATCAACACCATAACTGGGCTTCGCTCATGGACCCGGATAGATGCCCGTTGCTCTCTCGAAGCTACAGAAAACATGCCACTAGGCAATACTAAGCGCCGCAAGCGGGGCTTTCTCTTTGACGCGTTTGACAAAGATCGCGAGCCTGTGGGTGAAGACAGAGCCGAGGAAGACGAAAGTGAAGCAGAAGACAATGAATCGACTAAGACGAGGCTTTCTCCGAGCATTGGCGAACCGAGATTCGCGGCTCGGACTGCCATGTATTCGACTGAGGCGCAACTGCGCATGCCAATCGAAGACGACGACGCCGTGACAGAAACACATCAACACAGACGGACGGGCTATGCGATGCACAGCGCGCTGCGTACTGAACTGCAACAGACTTATCTTATCTTTCAAACCTCCCGTTCAGAAAACGGCCAAAGAATTCGAGGAAAAGGCACTCGAAATGGCTGCCCAGTGGAGGTGGACGGAAAGTCTGGACGAGGGCAACCCAGCAATAGTATCTCAACTCTTTCGCGAGGAAACCAAGCGCTGGCGAGAAATATCCACCATCCATTTGCAACTTGTGTGGGAGGCCGTCAGCCAATTCGTCCATCTAGCACTGGAGCATTGCGTCGACCCAGACTTTCTCCCATATCTAAAGCGCTTCATCGTCAAAGACCGACTCGAGATGCTCCGGTCCCATGCCGAGGGAAAGCTCGAGGAACTGCTGCGGTGCCATGACGGAATGAACCCGGCTTTCCACGATGTGTTATGCGAGCTGAAAGAACCTCTGGTGTGGAATGTGGGCTTCGGAAGGAGAGAGGCGAAGAAGCAGGTCGCAAACGAATTAATGAACAGGATCCGCTCTGCACTCTCTTCCACCAGTGCCTGGAAACAAATCCTTGAGGTTGCTGGGGTCTCCACTCACAGCGTCCTGAATCCGAGTTCGCGAGTCGCCGCGGTTTTGTTGGAGAAGGTCAAGGAGAGCATCACGGACGTTGGGTTCCAGACTAGCGCACCGGACGTTCAAGAGTCGTCGGGGAGACGAACAGCGCAGCAGGCGGCAGTGCAACGGGCTATAAGAACTACGTAGAAGTACTACAAGGCAAGTATGAGCATTCGAGCTTCCACGATAGTCAAGTCTAACAAGAGCCGCAGATATCGCTGGTTACTTTTGTTTCGTATGTCAACGCGCTTGTTATCCAGAATGGGCTACTAGAGAGGCTCCTTTATGAAAATTTCACTCACGAGATTGTCTCGGCTCAAAAGGCGGAAATCATTTCTGAGATCGTCGGCGAGAAGGAGAATGACGTCCAGAAACGTGCCAGGTGCGAGGAGGAGCTGGCCATTCTGGAAAATGCGCTGGTCTCATTTCAAGATTTCAGAATGAGCTATGCTGAGTAGTTTGCGACTGGAATTCGTGTGGACATTCTCTGAGGAGAGGTGCGGCTGGCTCAAATCTATTGCGGAGGATCGATTAGAGCGCTATCATGGTTGAGGCTTGTCGGACCTGAGGATGGCCCCGTGACCGGCCCTCAGCATGAATCTTTATATCATGGCAGTCCAGACAGAATGTCTTATTTCAGTTTCTGTATCCTGCGCGAGTTCTGACAAAACCTAGCTTCTTAGGTCTCCACAGACGATGTTCCTCAGTGCTGATATTGCTACTCGTATTACTGAGACAACGCAGCTGATTGTGATGCAGGCTCCTCCAAGTCAGTACACTATCCCAACCACCGCTAGACCACGCCCGGGGGATTGAAGTCGACAAGGGCGATTGAGGAGGCTGGCAGGTTGAATTCTCCATCATGCAAAATACTATAGCTGATGTTTCCCTCAGGTCGTCCCGACAGGGTTTCGAAACTCTGCCCTGCCCATGTCCTGCCAAAACCAAATGAGCCGCAATTCAAATTCAAGATGCTAGATCTTGAGGGCCACTTACAATCCTGTGTGTGATGGTGTTCTGTCGGATTGAAGGAACTTGACAGTAGCAGGCTTGTCGCTTAGCTTCCCCCACAGCTGAACGTTAATGCTCGGCCTCTCCGAGTCGCCGAGGTAGACCTGGGTGTTAAGGATCACGAGACGTGCAAGCTCCTTATCCTCCCAGATCCCGTACGCCGTGAGACTGAGGTTGGTCGTGGGAATCTCGGCCACGAAAGACCGTCCCGACTTTCCGATGGCTTCGTTGACGATCAGGAAGGCATGATACAAGGGCAGGATGTGCGGGTGCGTGATGTTGAGCCCGTCGTCCGAGTCGTTCGTCGGCTGGATGGCGTTGTACCTGAACCCGACGCCATGATGGAAGTGAAGGCGTTGGATGCCGGAGGATGCGCCGAGGAGCATCCAGTCCGTCGCCCAAAGGGCGCTTTCGACGGTGTTGCTGAGCCCGGGTTGGCCGTGGCTGGTACATCGTCAGGTCCTTAAGTTGACCAGATCAAGCCCTTCCCCGGCCCCTGAAGAGCAACTTACTTTGCGTATGAGTTTGTTTCCGCCTGTTCTTAGGTTAATTCAGGAGCACAAAATGGGTTTAAAGGTGCCCTACCAAAACATAGTCCAGCCCAACCGAGCGAACGGCTCGCACTCCTGATGTCCTAGTCGTCATATTGTTTCTAACAGAAATCTTGTCCATCAGCTCCCCGGGCTGAACCACGCGCCGCGGGTCAAAGCCTCCAGAGTAAGCGTGCTCGGTGAACTGAGATGTGCTGCGCCTGATCCGCCGGCTGTCGAGTATCCCACCCTGCAAAGGCCCCGCAGATGTCCACTCGGGGGCTTGGAAGCCGGTGAAGGCTCCGGGCGAGAGCGTCGGCCTCCCCGACCCCGGGGTTCCGAATTCAATCTCCTTGCTCACGGCCTCTGCGTACCGCATCCAGGTGTCCGTGTAGTTGAACACGTCCCATTCCGGTCCGTAAGGGCCCCGATGTTGACCGTACCGAGTGGGTCCGTAAAAGTCGGGCTCGTTCCCGAGCTCGACGTTGACGAGTTGGACATGGCACGTTTCATTCCTTCGGCTGCCCTGGAACGCGTCCGCGAGCAGACTGGCCTGGGCCGTCGTCTCGGTGATGTTGAGCGCCTTCAAGTTGAGACCCCACATCAACGGCGTGCCGGCGGGCAGGTTCCCCGAGAGCGCGTAAAAGTCCCGCCCGATGAAGACGTGGTCCGCCTCCGGGTTGGGCACCTGGGCCGTGGGCTCGGGGAAGCTCTTATTCATGACCTGCAGCCCGAGATCGACCGTCGCTCGGTCCTGGGAGTTGGCCCCGACCCTGATGAAGGGCATGTGTCCGGTGCGCTCAGCGAGGTTGAGGAGGAGCTGGTTGAAGTACGCGTTCGGCTTGCCGACTTGTTGCCCGGCCCAGTCCGGCCAGCGGTCCATCTCCAGGCTGAAGGCTGCGAGTTGGGGGGAGAGCTTTTCGGCCCATGCTGGTTTCTGGCTTGGGAGGCAGAGAGTGAGGTTGTACTCCGTCCCAGCGGCGAGAACGCCGCTGGTGGCCTGTAAGGCCAGGAGCATTGTGATCAAGGGGTGTCGAATGAAGTCCATTGTTCTAATTAAGAGATCATGGGGAGGATGGTGGTATAGGTGGTCTTCATTATCTCCCCTATTATATGTGTTCGGCAGGTGTACTTGAGGATGAACTTACATGGCCGAAAGAAACGTCCACAGGAGCTTCAAGGTCGCAACCCCCACTCCCTACTCCGAACAACTTGCCGGAAAGCGCGAGATATGTTGAGAAAGCTCATGGCACTCTGTAATCAAGCATTCTGAGGATAATATTACGCAAATCAAAAGTGGAAAACGCTTAGCCATGCAGACGTTATTGACATGGTTCCCCGCAAAAGCTTGACTATTTCCAGAACACTCATATGCCGCTCTGACGGCAAACTATCAGCTGGACGACACGTCCAATGAGCTAATAATCAGCCTCACCAACTGTTGTCGTAGAAATACGCGTATTAAATAGAAGCGAACAACCTACCAATCGCCGTCGAATGCCGTTCGGACCAAGAAGCAATCGATGTCACCAAATACGCGTATCATCACTCCCAATACTTAGTATGCGGGGGTTTGGCCATGAAAAGGACCGATTCCAGTGCTCTAGGCCAGATCAAACTACTACGACTCCTAGGATCATCATCTTTCCCATCCTTCCTCGGGAAGCTCCAGCCCGAGGCTCCCGTTGCGCCGAGTACACGTAGACTACCGATATACCGATGAATATCCTGCTGAGCAACTTGCCCTGCGGAAAAGAATAGCCAGAAACGAGCGGTCTTTCGATCATTTTCGTGAAATCGTGAGTGATTGGTCTCAAGCCTGAAATTTGAGGACACATGTTGATGGCTTCTTGAGTTGCCCAGATTCACGGCTGAAGAGTTCGACTTTCAAGCCAAAAGACTGACTCTAGCGTTGCTCATGTTCGTAATGACATAAGCTGACTGATATTCACTGGCTATCACAAAACATAGATATCAGCAAGAGACACTCTCCTGTCTTTAATTGAGAAGATGGATTCGGAAACGACCGCCTTTGATCGGTCATAGCGGGACAAAGCAAAGACAAAGAATGATGAACTTATTCACAACACCGAGGTGCAACATTGACCTTCTTCTGAGCCACGAATAATGAATTGCTTTTTTTGCTTTCATCCAGAAACAGAACTCGGGTAATGTTTGTCTACGTAACAATCACATTGTTCACCGACACACCGGCTGTGCAGTCATGGAAATATTCACCGATTGACGTACTTAAAGACCCTCAAGACTTCGCTTTCCATGGACTCAGAAGCTAGAGCAAGCAAGCAAGCAACATCAAGAGCAACAAACAACAACAGACACCGATCCATCACTTCACAAACCAACCAGCAACCAACCAACCCCACCCCAAACCTCCAAAATGTGCATCCGTTACGTCTGCGGCGAGAAGTGCTTCCGGTGTCGAGGTCTGATCAACACTTACGTCCGCGAGTTCCACTGCGAGGAGCGCTGCATGGTTTCCGTCTCCGACGACCCCGCTGTCCCCCGACGCCCTTATTGCCCCCGAGGCCGCGTGACCCGGCAAGAGGGCTTCCTTCCGTACTGCGACCGCTGTGGACCGCCGCGGCCGCGGTCTGGTAACACCGAGGCAGAGCAGAAAGACTAAGTTTTCCAATTGGTGATCCGCGTTCTCTTCCGGAGTCAGGAATTAGGTTTTCGCTTAGAGTTTGGAGTGTTTCTCCTTTGCCTTCGGCCAAATTATACTACTACGTCTAGTCTTTTGTCTACGGGAGTCATTTTGGTTAGAGTCTTTAGTCATGAATCAGAACAAATGTTGCTCTTTTGAGAAAGATTCAACATGTGCTAGTTAAATGATGTTCCGCAGCAAAGGACGATTTGTATGCACATAGGTACTCCTAATTGCCCGCGCCTTCTCCAAGTCCGAAACTCTGCCCGTCTCTTGTCACTCTGCTGGGATGAATATGAATCGTTGAGCCTTAAACGGATCTACCTTTGGAAGGCGATTAGAACGAACACATGGCGCTGCCTTTGCCGCGGCAGCAGCTAGTCAGGGCATCAAGATTCGATATCCAACACTCCGTCTGCACGTTTTCCGACGTTAGATTCTTGCTTTGCGAATTGAAAACTACGGTATCGATGGAAACCTACCCCATCCCAGCGTCCTCCGCTGCAACAAGCCTGCGTCTGGTCGTTGTGGTTGTTGACCTGTCCGAGAGAGTTGCTGGTGCAGCAAGAACCGGACGTCTGGGCGAGCGCACTAAGCAAAAGTCAGTACAGTTATCGGGCGAGGCACTGGGAAATCAAGTTCAAACCCCATGGCGAAGATCCCGGCTGAGAGAAACGAAGCAACCCGCATTTTGACTTCGGATGGAGGTGCGTAAAACGGTCAAGCCGCGGCTAATTGTGAGGATTCGAGCAGGTGCGGAAGGTTCGATCCAAACTTCTTTGATCAACTTCGAAGAACGAACCGCGGTCTATGGCTTAAATTAACGAGACATACATCTTATAGATGAGTTGACCGGATGGGTTTCGGGAGGGCCGGCCAAATGCGGAATAAGCGAACCCCGAAACCTAGGGAATGCTTGCATATCATCATCGGCCGAGCTGCTAGGCATCATGAAATAAGTCCCTCCTGTTCTCCATACACCTACCGTACACTGACTCATGCAGCTCGGTAGGACTTCAGTCAAATAAAACTCGGCTTTCCTTCCAAGGATGACTGAATAAAGTGAACCTCAACTGCGTGCAATGCTGACCGCGGGGGCTTATCCCGAAAGCGAGAGAGACAAACTTGCTAAGGTACGTTATACCAAGGGTTTGAGATGTGGTTGGTTGTCTGACCTTTTAATCTATTTAGGTTCGTAAATAATGCGGCTGTGCCAAAGTCCGCCCAGGCTCCTGTCAAGTGCAGAGATCCACCTCTGAAGTGTCGGGCTGGAAGAAGATTCCGATTAAGCTGACATAACCTACCCACAACGAGTAGGATTCACAGAAGTCGTGTCGTTTACAGACTTGTCGTTGAACGCGCTGTGATTCTGTCTTCGCGGACTTAAGACACCGAAATTCAACCAACGGGACGAGGCCTGATTCGACCTCTTGAAGCTTACGTTTCTCTAACACTTATTCACTAAGCAGAAGCGGAATACCACAATCTTAACAAGGGGTTTGAGCGCAATTTGGAGAAATCTGTCAATATCAAACGGCCAGCGACTGCTTGAGCAGTCTTTGCATCTAACTAAAATTTGCCGCATGTTAACACACAACTCCAGACGCAAGATCAATCTAACCACCCAAAACAAACTAAGGCTCATTGTTTTCACACCCAAGACCCAGTACAGAGCATCCCACTCCCAACTTTGCCACCCTAGAACTCAGGGCCGCGTCTAAATCGGCGCCACCGAGCCCTAACGCCATGCACGCTACGAGGCCGGTCTTGTTCGCCTAGGAGTTGGATTATGTCCAGGTGTTGAGGTCTCCCGGGGGAGGGGCTTCGACGAGTCCGGGGAGATGTGTTACGACGGTTGAGGGGAGAAGGGTTACGACGCATCCGGGCAGATGTGACACGACGAGTTATGGGAGAAGCATCGCGACGAGCTGGAGGAGAGAGGTTGCGACGAATGGGAGATGAGGGGTTGCGACGAGATGGAGAAGTCCGAGGAGCAACTTGAGGCAGAGGCTGGGGCAGCTGCTCAGGCTGTTCCGGCTGGAACCGTACTTGTCGCGGCGGGTGTCCAGCTGTGTCTTGAATCCAATACGAGGGAGATGGAGCCCGTCCAAGCGAGGAGTACCTAGGCGGCAGCTCCTGGGACGTGTGCGGAGGGGGATCCTGTGAAGGCTGTGATCGGGGAATAAGGCCACGCTGAGGAATTTTGAATCGCGGGTGTGCCGTCAATCGAAGGACAGACTCCTGATCTTGGGGCACGTTGTCCACCTCCATGCACCGATCGCAGTAGTGGTAGAAGGTCTCCTTCAGGTATCGCTCGGTGGTGTATCGGCACCACTTCTCAGGGGTTCGACCAGGTCGCTCGAACTCTACCAATCCTGAGCAAGTGTTGATCCATTCGTTGGAGGTCTGCCGCCCGCAGCAGTAATAAGTGTTGATGTATTGTCCGATTTTGCACATGGTTCTCGTCTGAAGGTTGAAAAATGAAGAAACTTACGGGTTCGATGTGATTTTTTGACAGCGTGTGATTTAGTAGTGCTTGAGTTGTTCGTGTTGCTGGAGATGCTTGGGTTGCTTGAGTTTGCTGAGAGAGTGCATGGAAGAAGTCGAAGCTACCTATTAAATAGATGCATTCTTAATCATTACCACGGGACAGTTCCGGCATTTGAGAGGTCTTGCGATGGAACAATGTGTTTCTGTATTCCTTGTTCCGCTTCAATACCCATAGGTCTTGAACAAACATATTGAGATCCCAGGTCCTTGCTTTGGTTTGAGACAAAGCCTCTAGCATTCGAGTTTTGCAAGAAGGTGACATAATGTACCGTTGATTGGTGAAAGGAAATAATGCTAATGCGATTATCGCACATTCTCTTGATTGGAAAGCACAGAGAAATCCCGGATGAATTGATTCATGTTAAAGCTTCACCTATTCTAAACCCTTTGTTATAGAGTGCAAAAGAAATTCTGGAAAGAAACAGAGTCCTTAAACAACGATATTGAAGAAACATAAAGCCCGAATATGATAATAACACAAACATTATTTTATGCAAATGATTATGCGACATCTACCCAGTTTGGTACTAAGATGACGCGATGTAGCGATAGTTAAGAACTTCGCCGATAGTTGAAATATTGCGTATAGACTCCTGAATTCGTTTTCCGGAACTTGGATCTGGTCATGACAACTGTGTTAGTGAATATCTTGCAGGTTTCGCTGGGTATATGTGCACCCTAGTCCAAGCCCTTTTAGACATGTATTTTGTTTCATGGTCAAGGTGTTGTGAGAAGGCTGCTCGCTAGGATCTTGCTTCCTGTTTGATGTGAGTGACAAACGGTTCATGGGAAATCAACATTCCTTGCCCAGTCATTTATCTTCCTTCACACTCTGTAGGAGTTACGCAAGGTAGTTGATTGCTGCCAAGATTCAGAAGCCAAGAACTGAGACATCCATTTTCGTCCACAGCAAGATTTCCCGGAAGGTCAAACACTGAGAGACATCCTTCTCACATGTACAATCGTACTTTAGCCAATAGATTCTCGTAGAATTCTGTCAACGGTTCGAACAGGGGCTGCCCGGTTTTCTCGCTTTC
>WIGM01000176.1:0-65714 GCA_014235935.1 Colletotrichum musicola
GCGTTGGCGTTGGCGCGGCGGGGGTCGCTGTCCGGCTCCGAGTATCCGTCGAACTCGTAATGCATGGTGATTGATGGGGGTGATGACGTTGATGCTGGTTGTTGATGCTGGCGATGATAGCTGGTGATGGTTGCTTCGTGAAGAGAACAAGTACTGCGCAGCTTATGTATCGATCTTCAGGAACGCCTAGGCCTTGTTGGTCTTGATAATGGATATGTATGTGTGACAAATATGATCGAGGAGGGAGGGGGAAAAGAGACAGATATTTATATCTTTCGCATGGTGGTACGAAGTTGTTGACAGTGATGAACGACATCCGAGTTTTGGAAACCAACGGCAAACGCAAACGCTGATTCACATAAAGCATCCTATCTTCAAAATATTCCCAGCGAATAGGAAACCCTGCTAAATCACGGGACATTCGCTTTATTTGTGTTTTCTAAGCACAGTGAAAAGCACCCAAACCCCTCTTGGATGCTTACGGAAAGACGAAACTAGGAAAAACAAGAGGGGAGCCAGAGGCATATGTCGTCTGTTCCGCCGACCACGGCGGGCATGAGAAACCGGATATAGGTAACAGAAAGCACACATCACAGGTATCCAGGCAGACACGCTCGCTCTTGTCTGATCACATGAAGCAACTAGCAATCAAAGATGACGAAAAGCTGCTTCTTCAGAGCAGTAAACTACTATATAACTCGGTAACTGAGGTAGTTCAACTCAAAAGAAACCGCCTCAAAACTCACTCCGGGGGGGGGGGGGGGGGGGGGGGGGGGCGGGGGCAGGTCGAACTAACTAGCTCTCAATAATAGCAGTATCGATTTCAATCGTCAACGAAATCCCTAACTTCGTCGTTGTAGCAGTAAGAGGCGCGACCTCCACCGGAGTGTCCGCGCGAACCACTGCCGTATTGAGAGCCGCGGCCGTAGTCGTCGTAGCCGTACTCGGAAGTGTACCCTCTGCGACCGCCGCCACCGCCGTATCCGCCGCTGCCGTATCCAGATCGACCGCTGCCGTAGCCGCTGCTTCCGTAGCCACCGCTGCCATATCCGCTATTGCCGTATCCGCTGCTGCCGTAGCCACCGCCGTCGTATCTATAACCACTGCTGTATCGTGGAGCAGTGTTCTCCGGACCCCATCCGCCAAGGGGGCCGTACGGCCGTCGCTCGCGCTCGATCCCCGTGCCCCAGAGGTTGCTGCTTCCCATGCCTCCCAGGCCTCCTCCTATGCTTCCCATGCCACCACCGCCCATGGTGCTGGTCTGGGCGTAGCGGCCGGGGGGGGAGGGGGGGTGTCCAGCTCCTCGTAACCGTCGAAAACGTAATACATGGTGCTAGTATTGTTGACTGGATTGCTTTGTGGAGAAAAGACGTCTGGCGCGGGTTTTGTGTGTAGATCTTTGGGAATGCCTGAGCTTCTGTTCTCGATGTTGGATCTGTGTGTTGAAAGGACTTTTGTGGAGAGACGGTACAGCAGGTGGATATTTATATGGTGGCACAAAGGAAGTTATTGCCAGTGATGAACAGCACTCTAGTTTGAAAATTAACAGCAGACTCACCGTGATTCACACACCATATACACATCTTATAACATTTCCGATAGATAGTAGCACATCAACCACTGGGTATTCGCTTTATTTTTGCTTTGCAAGCGCAGTGAATAGTGCCAGAAGCGTCTATATACAAAGCTCCATGTGCTATGGGAGCAGCTTGCCCCGGCATTGTACACTGACTTCTCTTCTCGGATATGTAAAACGAGAGGAGCCAGACGTGTCTGTTTCGCCAGCCACGGCGGGCAAGAAACCGGGTATAATAGTAAACATACATTACAGGTATCCAGGATCCGCTATAAGTATGATCGCTCTCCCGCGGGTAAACGCCAAGCTGGTACCTAAAACAATCAAAACAAGAGAAAGAGAACGGAGATGATTACGTCGTGGGTGTATTCGCTTCGTTGCGCAGAGAGACAGGCCCTTGGAAACCGGTAGACGGCTTGTTGACGGTCTGCATCTCCATGCCCTGCTGGGGGTCGACCTTTTGGTCGCGGAGGGCACCGAGGCGCTGGTCGCCCACGTTGTACCTCTTCTTGAATTGGTAGTAAGTCGGGGGGCGCGGTCGGCAGAGGACGACGATGAAGTTCTTGATGGCGCTTCCTTGGGTGAAGGCCCGGAAGCGCTCCTTCTTGATGAACTTCCTCGAGTTGATGTACTCTCTCGTCGTCTCGCCGCGCGCCATGAGGAAGATGTGGTAGCCCATGAGGGCGGCCGGGTAGAGGAAGGAAAGGAAGCCGTAGATGGCCATTGCGAAGGGGACGCGGAAGTCGTCGATGGATCGACCAAAGGAAATATCGGAGCGGTTCATGTGGATGAGAATCTGAGCGAGGGAGGCGCCAAGGAGATACAGGGCGAGAAAGGTGGCAGAAGAGACGAAAGCGAAGAAGTATCGGTAGTTGCGGCGGCCAACACAGTTGTTGAGCCACACGCAGTGGTGATCATGGGTTTCGATGCAGTTGTCGCAAAGGCGGCAGTGGTGCGCGCGGGGAGGGCGCCAGATGTTGCACGTTCGGCAGTGCTTCACTGGAACTTCCATGGCTGCTGTTGACGACTCGGCAGACTTGATGAGCGTCCAGTCGTTAGTTGGGGGGCCGAGTCGCAGAGGGTCATCAGTCGGTTCCAGTGGAGGAAAGGCGTGAAGGTTTCGGGGAAGGATCTAGGTTTGTTAGTAACATGACAGTTAAATCGAGAAACAGCAACTTACTCCTGGGTCCGAGACAGACGCATGGAAGAAAGACGAGATGCAGATGTAAAAGAGGTAGCCGAACGTGATGGGAATGGCAGGGCTGATGTTGTGCCACAGCCAGGGTGCAGAGAAGACAAAGAAAAGCACAGCCGGAAGGATAATGAACAAACCGGTGGCTACGTTGACTGGTCTATGCTTTGTGTTCTGGAAACGACCACCAATGCAGAAGACAGTGTTGCCCTCGAAGTACTGGAATACGTAGCCGAGGTTGGTCTTGGACTTCTTCAGGTTGTTCCTGTCAGTGGGTTGGGAAGAGTCGACCGCGTTGAGTCGCGGAGTCGAAGCCGTAGATGACAGCTTCTCGGCGCCGGGCAAGTTTCGGTTGGACTTGTTCTGTTCGCCATCGCTGCGGCCGGGTAGCAAAAAGCTCGAGCGGAAAGATCGCGGGGACTTGACAGGGCTGGGCTGGTTGCGCTGGTCCCTGAAGCCTCTGTCGACGTTGACGCTGAGGTTCCTGCTATTCCGCTGTTGCCGGTAGATCGGCGTCACGCTCTCGGAGAGGCTGCCGGCAGGGTGGTGTCCCTGGGTCGGGCTCGTGTTCGCGGTGATCCGGTCGAAGGTTCCCTGATCGGTGTATTCGGTGCCTCGAGACGGAGGCGGACGTCCATCGCTGTGGCCACTGAGCTGTCTCTGAAGGCGTGCGACAGGGTTGGAAACGGGGTTCGAGATGACGCTATGCCGAGTATTCGGTCCACCACTAGCAACCGCGGCAGCTGCGGCGGCACTGGGGCTTTGCTCGGCAGCCTCGACGTCGTCCAGCGCGGGTTGTTGCCGGTTCTGGGTTACCGGGCGAGAGCCACCGCGCTGAGCCTGCAACTTCTGCGAGCTCATGGGTCGGAAGAAAGCCGAAGACGTGAGAGATGGCACATGACTGCGGCTGGCAGAACTCGGCGGGCGGGTGCTGATGGAGCCGGCGGTACTACCAGCGCCGGTGCTTCCTCTCTTCTCGCTCAGACTCGTGATGTAGTTGAGGCGCGGGGGAGGACCACGTCGCGTCCAGCCTTCTCGAGATGCAGACATTCCCGTCTTCGCCGTTCCTGGCCGCGACAGCGTCTCGGAGGCCATGCCGCTCCTCCTACGCGGGTTCTCGGAGAGGGTCGGTGCCGCGGCTTCTCCGCCATCGTCGGAGGCGATGTCGGTCATGCGCGACGAAATGATGCTCGGGGGGCCTGGCCGGTCGGCGCGGCCAGGAAACTGAGGTCTCGGAAAGCTGTCATCGCCGGTCGGGGGGTTGGGCCCGGCGCCCTGGTCCTTGGCTGTCATGATTGTCGCTGCAATCAGGGACAGTGTCAGGGCGACGCTATTGGGTGCTTGCAGTCGGTTCTCGACTATAACATATCGCTCTCGGCGGCGGGGATCGATATCGCTCGGTTAGGTGGTGGTTCGGGTGACGGTTCGTCGGGGGAAGGAGAAGAGGTCGGGGGCGTCGAGGGTTTAGTAACGTGCGCTTTGACTTGGGTGACGATTCTCGTAGTTGGTGGTGGACGGCCGGTAGCTTCGGCGCAGGATGTATTGCAGAAGGTTTAGGAAAGGTAGGAGCGCGAAGCGCGCGGTCGGAATCGGTATTAAAAAGCGGTCGTGCGAGAGAAGCGTCCTGGGACTCAGAAAGGCCCGTGAATTAAGGTAAAGGTAAGGTAAGGTAAGGGAGTGTGTGTGTGTGTGTGTGTGTGTGTGTGTGTGTGTAGAGTAGGTTTATCGTGTCGTCGTATCGTTGGGACGTCGAGCGATAGCGTTAAAGAGTGACTGGAAGATGAGTAATGAGAAAAGGAAGAAGAAAAAAATTGGCGGGTAGGCCGTGGCAGTGAGGGAAACGAAGCAGGAAGGCGCGGTTGACCAAGAGTTTGGGATGCTCTTGTCTGGCCTGGAGTTGCTTTTTCGAGACCGCAAAGCAGGGAAAAAGGCACCTGTGACGGCGCAGAGAGACGTGGAAGGCAAAGGCCAAAGGTAAAAAAAGGTCACACATATTCAAGTTAGCCAGGCCCAGGGCGCGGGAAAAAGCATGGATGGGCCCCAACAGCGATGAATGGGAGGGGGGCCACAGCGAGCCGGACTGCCCCCAGCACCCAGCGCCCAGGAAAAGGCCCCAAGGTGCCATGGGTGGTGCGTGCACAGGTACCTATAAAGGGGGGCCTGGTGCGCCTGAAGTGGGTACGCTGTACCCAGCCGTACTTTGTGCTTGCATAATTACCAAAAATGGACTAGCGTTCCAGTAGAAGTAAGTGGCTGCCGCCTGTCACTCTCTAACAGAATAACGCCTAGATTTCCACCAAAGCACGATAGCAGCCGCGCTTGGGCCTCGAATCCAACGGCTTTGGCCGTCTTTTTATGCAGGCACTGGCACACCAAATTTTGATTGCAATTGCCGGATTTGGGGCCCAGCTTTAAATTGCTATGGCAGCGCAGAAGCCAACTGGACGCCGCGTCCCTCGACGGCTCCGATGCCAGGGTGATGTGATGAGCCTACTTTTGTACGGATACGCGATACGGGTCACGGTACGGAGACGATGGAACCGTTCAGGCGAGGACGAAGCACCTGAGGCGGCAGCGCAAGCTAGGCAGACACCGGCCATGGCTATTCCTGCCGTAAATACTACATCGACGTTTGCACATCTTCAGGATCACATCCTCATCTTGACTTCCATCCATCACAGATCAGGTTGACACGTAAGTATCGAGAGTTGCGCGATGTTGTTTTGATCCAGCGAGCAATAGGCGCAGAAGACGCGTCTTACCCCTCATCACAAGCCGGCGAGGCTATTGCGACGCTGAGGGTTCGCGGCGATCTACCCGGGAGACCTGGGTTCCTCCTCGCTCGGAAACACTCATCGGCGGTTCGCCAATGTCGCCCGCACAGGGAGATGCTTGGAGAAGAGGGTACGGAATGTCCTGGCGAGCGGCTCAAACCAACGACGACCCCGCCTCGTCAAAGGGCACTTCCGGAATCCGAAATTGCATTCCATATGTCCCGGCTGGAACACCCATGCATTACGTTCATGCGGGAAGTCTCTCCTGCGCGCGGCCGGGAAATGCGCAAGCCGTCCGATAGTCTCCAAGATCACGGTATCACACTCCATCGCACATGGGTCATCCCGCCAGCGACGACCACTTGCATCTGCCATCCTCCGCGGCCTGACGCACGTCTCATGTTGTGCGCCCAGCCCGTTCGATGCTCTGAAGACCCCTCTCAGCCCAAGGTTACCGACGCGGAAGGTTCCTGAGTGCAACGAACTTGATCATCTGCTGTCGATTGGTTGCCGCTGACAGATACCAACTACGAAGCTTTCATCTGAACCACGCGAGGGAGGGTGTGATTTTGCTTTTGATATGCAGCCAGCAGCTTTGGATGCCCCCCATGAGATGTCTTGGAGGCGACGACAGATCTGTGGGTTTATCGCCGATCTTTCCATCTGCATCCAGGCCTCTGTATACGGCCAGTAAACCTTCTTGCCGGATGGGCCGTTTATTCGAACGGTTGAACGTGATACAAAAGACTTGAGCGCAACGGATAGGGCTGTCGTAGCACAGAACTGGATGACAATGAAAGGGCAATGGGTTTGGGGCGGCCTACCTACCGCTGAGGCTTGCGACCTAGCAGCTCAGTTTCTCAACCAGTCTTACGGGCTGGATGCTATTGTTTCGAGAGCCCTTTTCCCGATTGTCCCCTTTGTTTCCGAGCTCTTTGTGTGATTCGAAGCTATTCTGCGAACTCAGCTCACCAACCTTATATGCTAACCCCGAAAATGGCTTCTAGTTGACTACGGCTCTTAGTTGCATATACTCCGTCACATGCAAGTCATGCACCAAAACACTGCGAAATGAGGTAATGCCCACATCATACACAATTGGCCAATCACCATCTTCCGTAAGCCCGGCCAATCGTTTCTCCCGAATTTCAACCTCTGAGCCAGAGGGAATCGAAAGCCTGAAGCTCCCGGGAAAATCATACGACAGCCGAACCGGAACCTCAACTCAGCAAACAACCCATCCACCGCCCGCTCGCCGCCCCCCGAAAACCGCAACAATGGCCTCCTTCGTCGCCCGCCGCACCTTCTCTACCTCCATCCGCCGCCTCGCCGACGACCACGCGAAGCAGCAGCTCACCCAGGAGTCCAAGCGCAACCCCGAGCTCTACGTGCGTGATATCCTTTCCCAAAGCCCGAGATCCTCCGGAACGCCCGCCCGCCCGCACGCATACGATCCCACTCTCCTTCCTTGGCCGCGGGAGTACTCGCGCAACAGCGACCGATCCGCTACGCATCTACGATATTGCTCGCGAGGCATTGGGAAATGGCGCTTCGGGATCGATTGCGTGCGGGGGAGACGCGAGGCAGAAGACGGAGGGAGAGAGGGAAAAAAATGAAGACAATGAGGCTAACCCGAAATTTTGCCATAACAGATCCTCGGCGGTGTCATGGCTGCCGCCCTCGGCGGCGCCGGTCTCTACTTCGGTGCGTCGACAGAAACCCAAACCCATTTCCCTCCCTCGAGCCTCGAGCAAACCGCTAACATCTTCCTCTCTCTCCTCCCGCGCAGGCCGCACCCCCACCACCTCCACCTCCGAGTCTGCCGTCCTGAAGGCCGGCATGCCCTGGGAGACCGACTCCGAGGGCAAGTACAAGTACCACCCCGGCGGCAACCCCAACAACGCCCCCAAGGACGCCCCCAGCGCCGTCAACACCGTCATCATCCCCGACGTCACCCTCCCCAAGGTGCGTTAACGCAAGCGATTCCTGCTGGAGGTTTCTCTTCGCGTGTTTTGCGCGGTCCTCCGGATCGCGGCACGTGGACGAATTTCCCCCTAAATCTCCCTTCGGGATTTGAACCGGAGAATGAAAGATGCACATGGCTGACTGATCCTCAACAGGAGCTGCACGAGAAGTACAACAAGTGGGGCAAGGACGGCTACTAGACATCGTAATGATACCGGCGTAGAAGGAGACGTTGTGTGCTCGCGCGAGTTGTGCAACCGGCGGGAAGGTGGTTTTTACATGTGTAGATACGAAGAATCCAGACCTCGAAACCACGTTTTATTTTTTCTGTGTTACATGGGGATTGTCACTGATTTCCCATTAAATGAGTCACTGATGTACGTTTTGGAGAATTATCTCTTTTGAAAAATCCAAAGACGATTAAAAAACGTCCATTGGCAAAAAAGTTCAAGTTGGGCGCATGGTGGATGTAACCCAAAAAAATGTCATGAAAGATTCGGCAGGTAGTGGTTTCCCAACTCCTCTTCACTGAACCCGCGCTTCAAAAAGGAGAGAGCCTGTGCTGCGCCTAGTGCCCTCTCTCTCTCTCTTCCCTCACCGCAACCCCCAAAAGTCTACGGGCTTGCCCCTATTTTTTTCTCTCTTCTCTAAAAGCCGTCTCTATGAGGCGAGCTGCTCAATCTCGTCCCCGGTGAAGCCGAATAGGTACAGCAGGTCGAGCAGGCTCTCGCTGTTGAGCCTCGAATCGGCCTCCATCTGCACGCGCGGCTTCGCGTTCCACGCGACGCCCAACCCGGCGGCGCCCATCATCAGCAGGTCGTTGGCGCCGTCGCCCACAGCAACAACCTGCGACAGGTCGACGCCCTCCTTCCCGGCAATCTCAATCAACAGGTCGCGCTTGCGCTCCTTGCCGACGATGAGGCCCTTGACCTCGCCCGTCAGCCTGCCCGCGTCGTCGACGACGACCTCGTTGGCGTGCGCGTGGTCGATGCCGAGCTCGCCCGCGAGCCAGCTCGTGAGCGGCAGGAAGCCGCCCGAGAGCACGGCCGTCTTGACGCCGAGGCGCTTCAGGGCCTTGATCAGGCGCGGGACGCCCTTGGTGACGTCGAGCACGGGGCGGAGGTCCTCGAAGAGGGTCGCGGGCAGGCCCTTGAGCAGCTGGACGCGCTCGCGGAAGGCGGCGTCGAACTCGAGCTCGCCGAGCATGGCGCGGTGGGTGATGTCGGCGACGCGGGCGGCGAGGTCGGGCGGGTCCTTGATGGTGGCGGCGAGGAGGTCGATGACCTCCTGGGTGATGAGGGTGCTGTCCATGTCGAAGACGACGAGGCGCGGGTGGCGGCGCCAGAGGGTGTCGGGCTGCAGGGCGACGTCGACGCTCCACTCGCGCTCGAAGCGGTAGATGAGCTCGTGCTTGCGCAGGTCGGCCAGGCTGAGGTAGCTCTGGCAGGGGGCCGGGTCAAGGGTGAGCTCGACGACGCGGGGGGACTCCTGGCTGTCGAGGCAGCGGTGGGAGGAGCTGTAGTCGGACTCGCCCGCGGGGAGGGGGAAGGTCGACATGAGGTGGAGGAAGGACGTGACGCACATGGGCGAGATGTAGGAGCCGTAGAGGTGGTCGAGCTTCTCGGCATCGTGCGTCGGGGGCTCGAGCGGGAAGGACTCGGGGTTCTGCGTCGGCGCGAAGTTGGCCGGGATCGACTCCTCGGACGAGGCGGCGGCCGGGACCGGCGTGGGCGCGGGGGCATCGGCCTTGGGCTGCACGGGCGCGGCGGCGGCGTGCTTTCCGTTTGGTTTATAGAACAGCGTCGCGATCAGGCGGGCGGCCTTCTTGCCGGCGGCGGGGGCGCAGTTGGGGTGCGAGTAGGCGTGGTTCAGGCCGCTGTCGACGATGGTCGGCGGGTGCTCCTCCGAGGGGACGCCATTGAAGGCGAGGTAGTTCTTGCCGTGCTTGGGGGGCGAGACGGAGGTGTTACCCAGGTCCTCGACGACCGTGTCGATGCCGAAGCGGCTCTCCGGGTGCTGCGGGGGGCGGTACTGCTGGTGCTCGCGGAGGAAGGAGCTGCTCCTCATGGACGAGGTGAGCTGCGGACGGGGCGACGTCGTCGACTTGGCGGGGCTTGCGTCGGCCATGGCGGAGACGATGTTATCGCGTCTTTTTTTTCTTTCGGGTTGAGGCGGGGGAGGAGATGGAGGGGCTGAGGAGCTGGAAGCGACAGACGATACGATCAGACCGGGCAGCGATAAGACTTATCGGCGATTCAGGTAGCGGGCGGGCAGCTGAAGCCTGAGGAGGGGGAGGAGCGGCAGCAGGCGGAGAGGTACACGGCGAAGGAGCAAAAAGAGACGAAGCTCGCGGAGCGGCAGCGTCCTCGTGAAGGGAAGGAAAACCTTAGAGACTTGGCGAACCACCAGACTTCATGTTTCGAGGGTAAAACACGTTTGCGAGGGTTGGACGACGAGGCCCCAAAAAGAGCCGACAAAGCGGCTGGCTGGCGCTGCTGGCGCGGCGCCGCGGCAGGCACTGTGAACCTGACTGTGCGCCCCGCCTCTCCGTCACTGGTCCGGAGCCGAGAATGGGCCCATGCTTCCCGCACCCGATGGTCTGGGCGGTGCCTCATTGGCCAGATGAGGCGATACCTCAGTCACGTGGGTTGAATTACCCCTCTAAAAATTTTGACGTGACAAGCCAACGCCAGGTACTTACCACCCTGGGAGGTATCTACGTCACAGCGGGCAGTTACCTCCGGGGCCTGCCGCACGGAGCCCGGCAGTGAACTTGAAGGTGAACCCAGCAGGCTCTCGGTGAGCAAGTCTTTCAAAACATAGATTCGAAAGAATTACTGTTATTGCCGTCGAAACTCACTTCCCCAGCTAGATTTAACGGGATCTTGCGCTGTCAAAACCACAACCTACCCGGAAGTTTCTCTGTCTTGAATGTTAAGACTCATGAGTCCTGTGTCGGATAGCCCTAGGTTGGCACGTCGCAACTGGACTACCTAATTTTAACATGAAAACACATGTTGGGATGGCACTGAAATGATTCGGCCAATCTCCAATGCGCTTCACCTTTCCTAGCGTAGCTCAGGTGGTCGGTCACCCCTGATGCCGATCGTTGCTTTCTCCAAATGGCTGAGTCACCAACGGGGTAACATCTCGAGACATTGTGCGAACTGCCTCTCAACTGCAAACCTTTGAAAATGGCCGGACTTCACCTCAGGGCGTCTACTTCACGCAAATGTTCTTTGTGGACATGTGTGACTTCGGTTTCATTCGCTCGTTGCTGCTATTATTCCTGATTTTGGTCAACACCCGCCCCCCTCCCTGCTGTATGACCTATCGATTATGACGAATGTTCAAGTCACTCTGATGTTCTGCAGAAGCTCCGAAGGTTACATCCCATCAGTACCTAGTTCTGACAGATGGATGCGCCACACGGTCGGGTGAGCTCAAGTGGGTCATTAATCCTTGATTTTCTGTAAGCGATCAAATTGAGATACTCTTGTTAGCAAAGTGACTACGAATGGTAGGGCGGCTGCAGGCTATTTCAGGAGACAACAACAGCACAGTTCTAAATAATCGCAACGATTCTACTATGAAGAAAAAAGAGCCCGGGGCAAGAGACGGCAGTAGACAGAAACGGCAACGCAAAAGAAAGTACAACCATGGAAGAAACAAAAGGGCAGATAAACGTAGATTGAGTAAAAATAGGAACAAAGAAGAGTTCCTTTCGACAGAGCAAAATACGACTAATGAGTAAGGACCAAGAGGAACGCAACACAGTTGACGAAACCACGTCAGTGCAAAAGGTTCAAATCCAAGGAGAGAAAACAGCGTTCACGAAATTTAGGCAATGACAGGAATTGTCCCAGTTCAAGGACTCGAGCACCTGACACTCATCTGAAATAATCAAGGCTAGCTAGAGCTTAAGCTTACATAACAACATTAGATTTGACCTGATTGACTTGGTTCTGTGAACTTCCCAAAGTACTCCCGATCTGTCGCCTGCAGCGGATTCAAGAAGGACTCTAGTAGGCTCATTTGACGGCATGAAATCAGCTCGGCCCGGCATCTCCTCGTCGTTGTAAAGAGGCGCCACATCGCTACTACAAGCCGTAGCAGGACAACTGGCGGACCGCCAGAATAGCTTTGTGTGGTCATCTTGGGATGCGTCAACAAGACCTGTACTCTGCGTTTTCCAGTTCCATCATCAAAGCTGAGAGATTTCGCAATGGCAGTTCCGCCAGACATTGCGAGGAAACAGTCATTGTCCCCTGCCGTTGTTGCTGTACCTTTCCGCAGTGAATCGAGTCTGGAATTCCCAAAGTCTGGTCCAAGTCCCGAAGTGGATCATTCGAACCAAGAACACAACCATCGACACAAGTAGATTGTGTGCATAGTCATGTGTGCATAAGAGAAGAGGACAATGGCTTCACGCGGCAAGTTGGGACGACATGATTTGAAGATACTCCTGATGCTGTGCTCGGTGTTGCAACAACCTGGGAGGCATCACGATAGGGTGCTGCATCTAATGACGTGTGGTTCATCAGTGTGGCAAGATTTCTCAACATGAAGGACGAGGAAAAATGAATTCCTCGACCAGGGTATTCTAATGCAGTGTTACTTGCACATCTTCATCTGCACTTCCCATGCAGATAGCATGGGCACGTGACTGATTGGCAATGTCCTAGGTATGCCGGCGCTTACATCACCAGGCGTGGTTGGTCAGCAGTGTCGCCTCCTGAACTCTGGTGTAAGCCAGAACGACCGGGACAACAAACGCCCTTCCATCCGTCCAAGGTCCATGGCCCGCCCCGTCTGCTAACTGTTCGCCTAGTGGCAAGTGCGCAGCCAAGCGAGCAGCATGGACCTCTTCGATTCTTATTGCCGTGACCCGTCATCGTCCCTTTGCGTCGCCGCGGTAGCCGATGACAGATCATGGCTTACAAAAGAAGGTTCCGCTGATAAAAGAGTCTGCTAAGGGGTAATCATGGAGGCCTGCGGGGATAACACGCATGAACCCGATGGCCGTTGGTCGAACCTCCAGCAGGACGAAGATGACTGATGCTGATGTGTCTTTGCTTGGAAGCAGACTCCTCTTCTCGGCAGCCGCGATCGGACAATCGGACTCTGCGAGTCTTGGCTACTGATGATGGAAATGATGCTGTAACCAGTTCACACTTCACAGTGTTGTCACTACTTACCACCCAATTGATGGCTCAAGTAATGGTCTGACGGAAGCCTTTCAGTAACCGGATTATCAAGCAAGCCCGTAGCACCAACGCCTCCCGAATCAGGCTTCCCAGGCCGCAGGAGGGCGTTGAACCTTCTTTCGAGGCCCCAAGCGCCATCTTGAGGCACCCTTTCAGGCCGGTCCGGTAGCGGTGAAGGCGTGCCCCCTCGGAGAATGTCGGCGAAACAAGATCCTCGGAAGCCGGGCGGTGATAGAAAAAAAGACTCGAAACGAATCTCACGTCGAAACCCAATTGTGGATATGACAGAAAAGATTTCGCAAGGCAGGGCGGGCAGACCATGGATCAATGCCTGCCTTGGTCCTTGGGTAGCAGAGTAGAGTCGTGTGTTGTCGGGTTGGCGGTATTATGGAGTCTGGAATTGGGGGTCGCGCATTCGCAAAGTCCGGCCCCGTTTTCCAAGCTTTGGTTCGCAAACGCCGGAGGTTGTCCACCGAGGGCCGGCGATCCACCGACTGCCGTGCCGCCCGAGAATTGTAAGCGTGCGGTAACGCCCACCGACTGCCGTACGACACGCACCAGGCCAAGCCGCCTAGTGGCCCGGGCGGAATCACGTCTTCTTGCATCATGATGGCGAATCCGCAATGGCGTCTTTCGTGATTTCGTTCCCCATTTTCGATTTTTGGCGTCGAGACGTCGAAATCAACACCGAATTTTGGGGCCTTTTTCACAGCTACAGACACGGGGATCCGGCCCCGATGTATATACGCTCAGAAATTGCGGCTTTTGCGGCTTCCCGGCTGCCGGGGACCGGCTCACAGGCAAGAGTTTTGTCAGGTAAATCTACTCCGGCACCCGGGGCGATGGCGCAATCGCGGGATGTCCACGGTACGGAGGGTCCCCCTGCAGCCCATGGCCAATCAGTGGTGACCTCCCTCATCACGAAAGGTTTAGCGTCGATGTCGTGATTGCTCCCAGGCCACGCCTTCTCCTCCATGACTGCAAAATCCTCAGCGCTTGTCGATGGAACGAGCTGCGATTGCGCAATACCTGGGCGCTTTCTCCGGCCCTTTGCTTCGATCGGGCTTTCTCGAGTAAGAGAATGGGCGGGAAGGGCAAGGCGAAGGAGAATCCAAATTAGTAATGTTGGTTGATGATGCCCCGTGCTTAGAATGGCACTCCCCTCCCGCCCCCCGTTCCCGCCGTGTAAGTCGGTCATAAAACAAAATCTTCCTGCCTTCCCTTCATCCCGTCCTGAACTAGAACTCACTTCCCCAGGCTTCATCTCTTGCGTCATTTGCTTTTTGGTCCAATCTTGCTTCTCTTTTGACAAGAGCATTCTTGCTGAGCGACATATACCCCGGGTTTTCAACACACCCTCCTTGCTCTTACAACCAAACCAACAAACTCCTCAACAAACCCCCTCGGGCTCTCACTACCATCACACCCGCCGATTCTCCTCTTCACTGAGGTCATCCGTCCATCACCTCTCACAACCACCGCACAACTTTCAACATGTCTGCTGTCGAGGCCCCCACCCGCACGTCCTCCGTGGCGTCGTCTCCCCGGCTCAGCGCCGTCGAGGCCGCGAAGCTGGAGCAGACCGAGGTCGAGTCCGGATACGGTTCGGCCACGGATGCGTCGTCGACGTCGTCGTCGATCCCGGCCCTGCCGCTCATCTCCCTCACCCAGCCCCACCTCAAGCACCTCAACGACCAGCTCGAGAACATGCACCCCATCGACATCCTCCGCTTCTCCAAGATCATGTTCCCCAACCTCTTCCAGTCGACGGCCTTCGGCCTCACGGGCCTCGTGACCCTCGACATGCTCTCCAAGATCCAGAAGGAGAACCCGTCCGCGGCCAACGTCGACCTCATCTTCCTCGACACCCTCTACCACTTCGGCGAGACCCACGCGCTCGTCGACCGCATCCAGGAGCGCTACCCCAACGTCAAGCTGCACATCTTCAAGCCCTACGGCGTCGAGACGACCGAGGAGTTCGAGGCCATGTACGGTGCCAAGCTGTACGAGACCGAGGCCGAGATGTACGACTGGATCGCCAAGGTCGAGCCCCTCCAGCGCGCCTACGCCGAGCTGGGCGTCGCCGCCGTCCTCACCGGCCGCCGCCGCTCCCAGGGCGGCGCCCGCGACAAGATGCCCGTCATCGAGGTCGACGACGAGCGCGGCGTCATCAAGATCAACCCCATGGCCTCCTGGTCCTTCAAGCAGGTCCAGGACTACATCAAGACCCACAATGTCCCCTACAACGACCTCCTCGACCGGGGCTACAAGTCCGTCGGCGACTGGCACTCCACCGTGCCCGTCAAGGAGGGCGAGGACGAGCGCGCCGGCCGCTGGAAGGGCCAGCAGAAGACCGAGTGCGGCATCCACAACAAGAAGTCGCGCTACGCGCAGTACCTCGAGGAGATGGACCGCAAGGCCGCCGAGGCCAAGAAGGCCGCACCCGCGTCGTCGTCGGCCGAGGCCGTGATCGCGACCGCCGTCAAGGCGGAGAAGGAGGAGCAGGCCGTCGGCTCCATCTGAGGTCGTCGCCGTAGGGTGGCACCGCGTTGCTTTTTTCTTTTTCTAATGAACTGTACATATGATGCATGACGGCTTCTGCATTCTCACGACGGCGTTTTCCGGAGGGTAAAAAATACATATACAGGACGGCACGGGACAGCATGCTGGCGTTCCGGACAGGTTATCTGGTCATAGACCGTGAGAGTATCTCGAGCATTTCGGGTACTAAGGAGATCCTACCACTCAAGATAGGATAATGAGAATAAAAAAAGATAAAGATTTAAAATGAGTGTCTACCTCTGTGAGTGTGTGTGAGGTCTGAGATTGTGTGGATGTGATGTGTTTGCGGCTCTGATCTTGTGTCCCGCTGGAGAACCCCGCACCTTGGGATCAAAAGTGGGAACCGGCTGACGACGGGTCGTAGGGCTGCAACAGAAACCGCAGGAGCTTTGGGTGTGCTCCTGATAGTGCACTGACACATGCTCTCGAAAAGCTTATTTTGGCATCCGAGATAAGGATCAGATCTTGCCCGCGTGACCACCTTCCCCATTCTCGGGTGTCACCGAAAAATGAGATGATGGAAGCTTGATTTGCTTTTCCGGGGGAGCGACTTTTGCTATTTGCTTTTGCTGTCTGCGATTTGGCTTTGAGCTTAAAACCCAGGCTGGATTGCAGGAAGTGCTAGGTCGGCGAAAGGACGGTGCGGTCGAACACGTGACGAGGGGGTGAGACCATCATCCTACTGCCAAAGGCAGGATCAGGAAGCGAAGATGGCAGGCCCATGGTGTATATGCCTCAACTTGAGATTCTTTTATCCGAGGTTGTGTCATTTTTCTTCGCGAATTCCAGCCATTGTGCTCTCTTATGGCACGGTGGCTCCATACTCTACCTGCCCAGACCGGGGCTATGGATGGCATCAAACATGATGTTGCTGTCGTTGATCAGAGTGAAGCAGACTCATAAGCCAGGGCAATAGGAACCTCTGCGTCACTTTTTCGGGGTTATTCCGGGTAGTTCAGGCATTAGCTCTCCTGCTGACGGGACGACCTGCATCGTTGGGGTCCGGCTCCGAGACACCTCGATCGGAAACGACGGCTGGAGACCTGAGGTAAGCAGAGAACCGGATAAAAGGCCTAGGAATCATGTTTTCTCGTGGTCGTGGTGCATTCATGGTGTTTGCTTCCGGTTTCAGGTCTCTCACCATCCATCCGCCTCCATCATCGTTGGGTTCAAAACTTGAAAAAGTAGACCAAGAAATTCCGCAACTCTTGGAAAACAGGCACAACTGATGGATCTTCTCACCAAGTCCGATCGATTGCATCACTGACTTGATTCGATACAATTCCACACGTGTCCGAGGGGATGCCTTCAAGTGGTCGCTGCCCAAGCAACCCGTGTAAGTCTGGCTCGCCATCTCCCCGCCAAGGCAACCAACGTTCAACCTCAACCAGGAAAACACCACCAAAAGCCCAGAC
Source organism: Colletotrichum musicola (assembly GCA_014235935.1). Lineage (NCBI taxonomy): Eukaryota > Fungi > Ascomycota > Sordariomycetes > Glomerellales > Glomerellaceae > Colletotrichum > Colletotrichum musicola. The sequence goes on from WIGM01000176.1 coordinate 16,692, forward strand.
TTTCGTGATGCAATATAAAATTCCCTTGGCAACCCGGTCCAGCCGTCGGCTTCCAGCCCCTCGGAGGCCGCCGGACGAATCAAGGACGACAAACACAACGGAGGAGGGCCCAGGCACACCCACACACGCACACGGCTCATGATCAACAAAACCCTGGACTGAGGAAGGGAGTCAGACTAATATATTAAAGCCGCAATGTACGTACCGCCAGATAGCCTGATTCTGCCGGGAAGTGGTCTGCTTCTCATCGGGCCCCCGTGGGGTGGCATCGGGGCAGATGGATAAGCTTGGTACTAGCTCGCAAGCCGAGAGGGCACTGTGTGAGTTCAAGGAAGTGACACGGTGCAGGTACCTCTTACAATTTTTCTGCATGGAGGGGCAACGGGCAACGGACGACACAGCTCACTTACACGCAAACCAAGGCAATCGCGCCAAAACACCCAACCTTCAGTGTTCCTGCCCCAACGTACCCCAGACGGGACTTGGTCCTGCAAACTCCCCGAAACCAGGCAGGCCTGCGCATCTTTCCTCTCCGCGTGTGATCTGGTTCAACCCCCGCCCACCCCACTCACTCACTCACACACGCACTGAAGGGGAGACACTGGACCTGGACGACAAGCACAATGGCGCCGCAAAGACACGAGCAGCACCTCCCCTCCCCGCCCTCCAGCTTCGCATCCCGCAAGCTCAAGATCCTCTCGCAGCTCAGCGTCCCCGAGGCCGAGTACACCGACGCCTCGCCCAAGGGGTCCGTCGACGTCGGCATCCGCGAGCTCATCGACGAGCTGAACGCCGTGGAGGGGTACGTTACCACGAGCAGCTGCGCGGGGCGCGTGAGCGTGTTTCTCGAGGGGCGGAAGGCCTCGTCTGCTCCTACCGGCGACGAGCAACCTCGGGAAGCTACTGCTGCTGGTGATGGTGCTGCCCTCGCCACGATAGCCGGGCCCGGGGGAAAGGGAGGCGGCGGCACGTGGCTCTACGTATCGCACGATCCCGTCCCGGAATCGCACGACGACGAGGAGGTGCTGCGCCAGCTGGGTCTCGCAGGTGATGATGATGCCCAGGCAAAGGGCGCCGGAGAGTCGGGTAGGGCTCAGCCTGGGCGGAGGAGGCGGCTTATACACTTCAAGTTCGAGCCCATGGTATGTACCATCCATCTTCCACGCCTACACCGCTCGCACACCCCCATCCTCATGCAGGGCCTAGCTCGACCATCCCTAATTCACCCCATGCCTCGCTCACATGACTAACACCCACCACAGATCCTCCACGTCCTAACAGCATCCCTCCCCCACGCCCAGCTCCTCCTCAAATGCGCCCTCGCAGCCGGCTTCCGCGAGTCCGGCGCCCTGAACCTCCTCCCCGCATCTTCCGAAGACCCGTCCGTGACCCCCGTCGTAGGCGTCAGGACGATGGGCTTAGGATTAGAGTCGCTGGTCGGCTACGTCCTCGACGACAACTCACCACCGCACGTCACCGTCTCCGCGGCTTACCTGCGCGACCTGGTCCGCATCGCCAACGAGCGCTTCGTGGAGAACGCGGCCCGAATCGCGAGGTTCCGCTCCGCGCTGAGGGACGCTGTCGCGCGACCGCCCGCGAGGGTGGGAGATGCTGGCGGGGAGTGGGAGGACGCTGCTGCCAGGAGGGAGAGGAAGAGGGCTGAGGGCCTGAGGAGGAGGGAGGAGGTTGCGGCTGCTAGGCAGAGGAGTCAGGTTGCTGAGGGAGAGGCTGAGATAGATGAATACAAACTCGAGCTGTGATGCGAAACTGACTTTGATTCGCCGTCTATAACACTGTCTTGATCTTTTTTTGCTGCGCGTAAACATTGTTGTACATCTCAACCTCTCTTGCGTCTACTCGTACCGACGCACCGTCTCTCCTCCCCGTCCATCATAAAAGATTACCAAGACCGCGAACAATAAAGATGGACGGGCAAACCCCTTAGTAAGAAGCAGACGGGACATCAGTCTAACGGGCCCCTCACCCCTTTAATAACCTGCCATGCTTCTCATTCTTTCGTGTATAAACCCCCTCACGAGACGACCTTGTCAACCCACCCCTTCTCCAACCTCTTGACCTCCTCCTTGAACGCCTCGACCTCCCTCCAGCAGTCCAGCGGCCGGCGGTCGTTCTCGCGCAGGCACCGCACGACCTCCGAGCGCGCGGCCTCCACGGGGCCGGGCAGCTCGCGGATCGTCTTGCGCTCGGCGAGCCTGGCGCGGAGCGCCTCGACCTCCTTGGCCACGCTCTCGTGGCTCCTGCTCTTGTCGTCGGAAGCGTCGGCGGGCTTGGAGGAGTCCTCCGCGGCGATCTTCTCGTGCGCGAGCTTCAGGGCCTCGGACTCCTTGGCCTGCAGGCGCTTCAGCTCCTCGGCGACGCGGGCCTGGACCTGCAGCTCCGTGAGCTGGGCGCGGGAGGCATCAGTCTGTTTGGGGGAGGTGATGTGTTAGCTAGACGAATGACTTTTGGGATATGTCATGAGTGGGGGGTTTTGGGTATCGTGCTCGGAGGGGCGTGGCGCCGAGGCGGAGGGAGGCGATGCGATTGCCGGTCCCGTATCGATGGGTAGGGAACTGAGGTATTTGGGTACGGGAGGAGGGTTTGTTTACCTCAGGGCTGCTCTGCAGAGACTCGACGAGGTCGTGGGAGAGGCCGGCGGGTGAGCGACTATACAGCAACATCGTCATTAGCTACACACACTGTCCTGCGAATGGCGGCGCCCCGAAGGGCAGACCGGGCCCTCCGTTCTGGGTTTTCTCTGCACTCACCCCGTCCACAGGTGTGGGGACGTGTTCGACGACGGCTTGGACTCGCTGGCACCCATGATTGCGGCCTCAATGGCTTGGGGTGGGAGGAGAGTGAGTGGTTTGGGGGTTGCTCTTTACGCGCTCGGTGGTGATATGGAATTTTCCGGGTCGCCGTACCGACGGCTGACGTTGAGCTTGCCTGCTGCGAAGCTCCGATAGGCCGGAGGTGCACGTGACAGTCGCTCTGTCGTGGTAGGTCTTAGTCAGCACGAGCTGAGTTTCTTATGTCATCATCTCCATGAGCGGGCCTGCATCCATCCTCGAATGCCAGCCGTAAGGGAGCCGGTGCCAGCTGTATCGTTTTTCGCTCCACAACTTCCTTCCAGAAGCTCTCTTCGACGGGTAGAGCAATCATCCTCAGACGGCTGCGGCTTGCCGTCCGCCCGCAATCCACGTCAGTGAGGCCCCGCGCTCCCACTACCCGCGTCTCTTATTCCAGGCACTTCATCACCCTCATCCTGTTTCAAGGACCGCGTACGATAGACGTCGGCGGAGCTGCGGTCTTTACTTGAGGGCAAGGTGTGCGTGGCCACGGCATCGCGGTAGAGAAATTGACAAGAGGTAGATCTTCGGCACGGACGCCTTTATCTCGGGTCGGTGAGATCCACGCAGAAGTCAACCTCAGATGGCCCCCGAGATGTCGCTTGAGGGATTCGAAGGGCCAAGGCGCCACCACCCGCCCCCAAAAGACCTCCCCTCCCTCCAGGCTCCGGTACAGCTTCCAAGCCAGCTCACCGAGGGAGCCCTCCCAAAACCCAAGCATGGAGGCGGTACGGGGGCGCGCCAAGACGACGAGCAGATTTGCGTCCAGGTTGAGAAACAAGATCGCGAAGCGACTTGCCCCGGGGCCAGCCAGTCGCGAGACGTGGAGAGGCGGCAGAGAGATGAAGCGATTCGGCGGAGGACATTCGCGAAATCTCACGAACCATTCGCATCGTTCGGCTTCGTTGGCACGTGTATCTGGGCCGGCCTGGCGGTGCTAATGCATGCCATGCACGCCTGCCTACGCTCACCTGAAGCGTACGGGGCCTGCAATATCGTTGAAACGACAGGTCGACAGACAAGCAAATGACTTCATGGGAGCGGCACACACCTCGCCCACCTTTGCCCGCTGTCTGTGATCCTCTTCCTGCCAGGCTGCTCCCGACCGCAGCGACAGGGTAGAAGCACCGAACTGGGCTGGGCTGGGCTGGGCTTCCCAGGCTTGTTAGCGAGCAGCTCGCCTCTCCGGAGTGCTACTGCGGCCACGCTGAGCGACCCAGCCAGGCGGTTGCGAGGTGAGGAGACTCAAGGGGGGCCCACGATATCGCCCTGTGGGAAAAAAGGCGAAAGAAACCCTTTTCGGAATCTGGCTCCGAGGGGAGCGGGCTGCCATGGCATGGCCGGATTGGCTCATTTGTTTGCGACGGCGCTTGACAGGGACTCCCCGCTGGGAGAGCGCAGGGCCGGCCGGGGGTACGGCTACACCGTCACATCCCGCAATTTGTGTGCGGCTTGGGCCAGGAAGCACGAATTGAAGAAAATTCGCAGTCTCCCCCCTCCTCCTATCTTTCGCGCCTCTCTTTGGACCGCCAGAGGGAGGTTCCTGAGTAAAGGATCAAGATGCGCAAATCCGTGGTAGGGACCCCCCCTGTCGGCTGGCCGCTCCGCCTCTGTGGGGGGATATTCCCTCACTAGTTGGAGCTGCGCATGGTCAAGGGACGCTTGTTATCAACGGCGTCAATTGGGTTCTAGTATAAACCAGACAGAGCTGTGACTTGGTTTGGCAGATCAATCATCAGATAGCAGACCACACAGACGCCGCAAGCTGCAGGTGTGGCAGGTACTGACGTCGCGATGCTTTTGCTGTCATTAGTGGGTTACGACATAAATTTCGGGCAGGGGGCACGGATGGCCGGGAGAGAGTGCGAGAGTTCGAACCAACAAGGAGCCGGGGCCCGAGACGGATTGCCAACGACATGATCAGTGGATTGTTCGATTCTGATCCCTCGGTGGCAGGGAAGGTCAGATGGGATTGCCCAATGCCCAGATGCGGTGAATGCGCGGCGCGGATTGGCACCGATGATGTGAGTGAGCGGCATAATCCGACGCGGTGTCGTCAGGTGTCGTCAAATGAATGCCACGGGTCAATCGGCCGAGAGGGACGGCACGGCATTATGACTGAGACGTGGCGGGCGGGTTGGGCGACGGTGAGGAGGGGCGGCCGTTGATTCACATGCTTCCAGAGCGCGGGCGACGACTGGTGGACGACGGTGGGTTTCGTGTTCGAGATTTTTTACGATGTGATATTGGCCATCCACTGTTTCCACCGTAGTTGAGCCGCGTGAACCGAGCGTCCCACGGTGCCGTCAAATTGCCGTGCTTTCCATGGCAGGCTCAGGGCTGTAGATGCCGATGGATACGACGATATCTGCGCATCTTATGGCCCCATATGCCCGAATACGTACTGCTGCGTGGGCAAACGCTGCGACGCACCACGCGAAATCGAGTGTAGCGGCGGCCGGTTGACGCGTTGCAACCGTATCCCACCGGGTCCGGACGATACGATCTCGGGGTAGGTTTACACTCCAACTTGCCTTAGGGTCAACGGTGTCCTCGTGGCGTCCCAGAGAAGGACGAGGCCGAATGCAGCCTGGCGTTAGACACGGGACCCGGGAAACGGGAACAAAACAATAGATGATTAGAACCCCAATCTGGGTCCGTGTCTCTCTTCGTCTTGTCTGTAATGTCCAGTCTCTCGTTTCTGGACAGCTCTGGCCTGGCTGGACTGGTCGAAATCACGGTCATGGGGGCCAGAATAGGGACAATGAGTCTGAGAGAGGGTCGAGAGGGTCTATTGAATGACTGAATGACAGCTGACAGCAAACAAGGGCACGGAGGAGGGGTGGTGCCTTGTCTCGGGTGGTCGACACCGCCTCGGAACCAATGGCTGTCATTCCATTTGGTTCATCTGAACATGCTCCGGGGAGGCTGGGAGGGGCGGTGGATGAGAGAGGCCCAGAAAGGCCCAGAAAATCAGCACTAAAGGAAAAGGAAGGGGAGAAAAAGAAGGATTTTCTTGGTGACTCTTGGGTGGTGGATTGGAGACTGTAGAGTTGTGCACCTTCCATCACACCTTCCTTCCCATGACTACTGCTGATGCAATGCCATGTGCAACGGGCAGTCATGTCGGGTTCAGGTTCAGGCCCACAGCACTGGGCGCAGGTACGCGATGTACTTACTCATCTTGGCATCTTGAGCTGCGGTTGGCACTGCGCGATTGGCTCAGAACGAACATCTGGGAAGCTGCCCCCGGTCCCTGTTCGTCCGGTCTTTCCCCCTGTCATTTGCTGGCAATCGCCGAGTGGCCCCCCTCTACAAGGGACAACCCCAGTAACTGCACCGCGCCGCAGCAGAAACCCCTTGATTTGAAGTGAGAAGTCGCCCAGTCAGCACGCCAGCTGGCAGCCAGCCAGCGCAAAGGTCCAACGAACGAGCGAGAGACGGACCTTGCTGGCCAGTCGAATCGCTCAGGGGCCAAGAAGCTGGCGAGCAACACGGTGCAGCCATGGAGGGGAACAGCAAACACCGGGCCACTCAGACGGCGCGTTTGGCCCGTCAACACGGCCACTTGAGATGGGCCGCCAGCAAGCCACGGCCAATCGACGGCGTCGGGTGCCTGGTTCTCGCCAAGAGCGCCCGGAGTCGTGCGAAGGATTGCTTTTTTCTCTTTTCTTGGGGTTTTCTTGTCCCTGCGCGCCGAGGAGGGCCCCAAGAAGGACAAGAAACATCATCTTCAGTTGTGGACGGGGCGACGACGGCAAGCTCGGATGTCGGATCAGTGGGTGGGTGTATCCGTACTGGACGGCTACGTATGCTGAGGAATGAGGAATGGGGGGGCAGGGAGGCCGTCACGAAGTCGTCACCACGGCGTCTTCCGGACCGAGTGAGACGATCCGAGACGACGAGCCGATAGTCCCTTGCGATGCGGCATTCCAGTCGGCCCAAGAGTTGAAGATTCGCAGAGGTTTAGAGTTTGCCCCGTGTCTCTTCCTTTCCCAAAGATCTGACGACAAGTTGTCCGATTTTAAGGTAGTAATAGTCGGTAGAGGCGAGGGAAGCGAATGAAAATCACTGTAAATCAGCAAACCAAAGCCACACACAGCAGGGGATACCCTCCTCTCGGTCAGCCGCAGCGAACGGTGGTAGCTTGGTAGCGTCGTAGGTGGCATCGGAGAGGGAGGGGGATCTCAGTGATTGGCAACCAGGGACCGCAGCCCTCGCTGTGCCTGTCGACGGATCTTCATAGTAAAACCCATACAGGCAATAACGAGGATGTACGTACTCCCTCGTCGAGTGTCTGTGCCACCCCTGCAATGTTCTCTCAGCGTGCTGCAAACCCCCTCACCGCGAGCCGTGTGTGCGTCTTGAACAGAGTGCTTCCTCCATCCAAAGCAGAGGGAGGCAAGGAGGGAAGAGTAACGAAAGGGTTGCCGCCCAAGCGTTTGCTTGCTCCATATTGCATCTCCGGCAGGATCATCTGTTGGCTCCGACGAGCAGCAAAAAGACAGCGCTTGGGTCGATGGATAAGGCGCAGTGAGTCCATTCTGGCACCCAGAGGAGCGGAATAGGGTTAGGTTGACGGCGAGATGGGCAGATGGGCTCGCGATATCCCTGGAAACCGCGCTCCTTTGGGCTATTTCGCATCTGTACGATCCAGGTGAGAAGGTCAAGGGAGGGAAGCAATAGGCAGGCAGGTAGACGCATATTTTATCATACAGCTGGAGGTACATAGGCAGGTAGCCGCGCAAGGGAAAAGGGGTACATGGCTAGCGCCCCGCGTATGTACGGCGACGCAGGTACCTCAACTTGGCTGCCACGCCCTGCTACCTAGCGTAGGCCTCATCTCTCGTAACGACGACAGCCACTGTAGAGGACGGGACTTCTGGCACGAGGAAAAAAAGGTCTCCTAGGGCGCGAGGGCGTCGACGGATACCTGCCGAGGCGGGCTGAGATGCTGGAGCCCACAAGTACCTGGCCAGCTGCGAATACACCTTCCCTGCCAGGCCAGAGTACCTGCTGCTCTGCATATGGGGGTTACTCAGTATCCAGTCATTCCCGTCCGCCCTTGCACGCCACGCACCACGACCAGACCAGGGGGACCACCATCACCACCAGTCCAGGCCTCCGAAGAAAAGCCCAGTCCCAGCAGTACATGGCGGTGGACCCCTCGGTGGAAGGACTCAACGGGCCCTCTCGGCGGCGCTACCGTGGGTCGCCCCCCGGCCTCCTCGCGGCGCGCAGATGCGTCTCTTAAAAGTACCTTAAACCTCGTCACCCTCTCCACGCCCGGCCTGGCCCATCCAAACGTCTCTCTCTGTTTCTCTTTCTCCTCGTGGATCGTCACTGCTGACCTTCTCTGCTCTCCCTCCCTTTTGGCGAGACCAGACTCTCTAGAACTTGGACATCTTCGTTGTCTCTCATTCTTCCTTTTTTGATTCTCTGAAAAGAAGAGGCTGGACCGGTCTTATTGGTGTGATTCTGGAGACACACCCCCTTTTTTCCTCATTATTCAGCAAAACCAAAGCCAAGAGCAAAAAGCAGGGACCATCAAGAAGCAGGAGGGAACCTTGGAAAGAAGAAATCAACACACGGACGGAAGAAGCAGTGGATTGATTGACTGGAAAGTGATTGATTGATTCAGTACACTGCCACTGTCACTGGCACTTGCACCGCACCAACAAACAACCAACCCACTGGACACCCGACAGAGCCCAAAAAAGACGGAAACAACGGCCGTAGCCCCCGACCCGAGGAACAACCTACGCCCCCTACCCCGACCACCCCCGACCTCACCCAGGAACTTACACACCTACTGCTACCACGCCATCGCGCCTTCCTTTCACCTCAACCCTTCGGTTCGGCTTCGACCGCGCCTTCCTTCCTTGGGATTTTTTTCCAGTCCAGTCTGTGAGCAAGCGCCAATTCGAAAGGCCACACGCTCCTTCCATTCTTTTTTGATTTTTTATCTCCACCCTCTCTTCGCGACTTCCTATTCTTCGCCCGGAAGCAATTCTTACCCCGTCAGCGGCGGTGCACACTCGTTTTTTACCCACTTTCAAGACATCACCAAGCCACCAACGACGCCCCCAAAGCAACGCCCCCAAAAAACGACCCAAAAGATCCAAGTCCCAACGGCTCAAACGGTTCTGTCTTGCTCGTGTCTGCTTCGTTCGTCATCCAACAGACCGGCAAAAGGACCTTTCTGTTGCTTTTTTATTCCCCGAGATCTCCAGCTCCCGAGAGAGAAGAGAGAAAGCGCTCCTCCCCCACACCAATCGCACGAGGAATTTTCCAGGTTTTGAGGATTCAGCGTATCCGAAAAGGAAAGCGGCACGAGACCTCGCGAAGGGACCCAGCCAAGAGACGCACGATATATTGACGTCGCTTCGTCCTCCCGTCCCTATACGTCAACCCGACAGCCACTCAGTCCATCCCGCCCTGGCCTCGCACGTTCCGACCTTTTCGAATTCCCGTCGAGCCGGCTGCTGCTCGGTCAGATTCAGATCGTCCTAGCCTTGTTAGGATCGCCAACGGTCCCGCCGCCCTCGTCTGTCTAGGCTTCGTCAAGTCGACAACAGTGATCAGCACCCATACGACCACGTCGACCACCAGACCCGCATCTCGACCGACCTCTCGTCACTCGACTCGCTCTTTCGTCACACAGCACTTCTCCCTCTCGCTCCGAGGTTGGCCGCATCCCTTTGTTGCCCACTCACACAGCGTCATCCTCGACACTGTGCCGGTACTTACGCACAAAGGCTCCATTGCTTCGGAACAGGCTCACTGTCTCCCGGCCGTCCCCCTGCCACCTGTTGCATGACCACCGCACAATGACATTGTGACCCGACCTGAACTCCCAATAACAGTACGCCTCTTTCGCCTTCTTCGACTCTGCCGGACCCTTCCAGCAGAACTTTCCCCGGAAACCCTGACTACATCCCGAATCAAGTCAGCCTAGACCCGGACCCGGAACACCTCTCACACGAGTCACCCGTGACCGCATTCAGTCCCGTTTTCTCACGACAAACAACAGAGATACCCATTTTTCGCAACTCAGCAACACTCACTCGACTTTGAGAGTCGTATCAACAACAGAGAAAAAGTCCCAATGGATTTCCACCGGCGCCGGATCGCCGGCCTCGTGGCGGACATGCTCCCCACAAAGGTCCTCGCCGAACGCGCTCATGCCGCCGACGGCGCTGAGGCGGCCACGGCCACCTCAACCATCTCTCCCTACCACTCCAACCTCGACGGTGTCAACCAGCCCGTCAACATGCTCTTCAAGGACACCCTCTGGGCTACCTTTGGCGGCATGGCTGTGTTCGTCCTCTTCATCACCATCAGCCGCATCCTCTGGGCCCAGCTCCGTCACGTCTCAGCCATGAGCGTCGAGGGTGAGAGACAGCACTACTGGAAGACTGCTCAGTGGAAGTGGATGCCTGGCTTGAAGAAGCACCTCATGTACGCCCCTCTCTGGAACAAGCGTCACAACAAGGAGATCAAGCTCTCGAACCTCGGCATCGGCACTCTGCCCTCGCGCATGCACACCTTCATCCTCGCCATCTACATTATCAGCAACATCGTCTACATGTTCTTCCTCAACTGGGCCAACCAGAACATCTACTCGTTCTGCGCCGAGCTCCGTGGCCGCTCCGGCACCCTCTCCGTCGTCAACATGGTGCCCCTCATCATCCTGGCCGGCCGCAACAACCCACTGATCGGCATGCTGCACGTCAGCTTCGACACTTACAACCTCCTCCACCGCTGGGTTGGTCGCATGTCCGTCGTCGAGGCCGTCATCCACACCATTGCGTGGATGATTGTTCAGGTTGCCGACAGTGGATGGGAGGGTGTCTGGCATAGGATGTCCAACGAGCTCTTCATCGGATCTGGCATGGCCGGCACTATCGCCCTCGTGGTGATCATGGTGCTCTCCTTCTCCCCCGTCCGCCACGCCTTCTACGAGATCTTCCTCAACGTCCACATCATCCTTGCCTTCTTCATCTTCCTGATGACCTACATCCACTGCGCCGTCGCCGGCCTGCCGGGTGGTCTGCCGCAGCTCCCCTGGATGATTGCCATCTTCATTCTCTGGTTCCTTGAGCGCATGGCCCGCATCGTCCGCATCGCCTACATGAACTGGTCCGACCGCGGCACCACCGATGCCATCGTGGAGGCCGTCCCTGGCGAGTGCACCCGCGTCACCATGAACCTCCCCCGCTACGTCGACGTCAAGCCTGGCACCCACTGCTACCTGCGCTTCAAGGACATCCGCCCCTGGGACTGCCACCCCTTCTCCGTCGCCTGGGTCGAGCACATCCCCGACCACCGCTCGCTGCCCCTGGACGAGGAGAAGACCAACCTCACCGCCATGGACAAGAAGAACACCACCACCTCCATCTCGTTCATCATCGGCGCCCACAAGGGCTTCACGCGGGACCTCTACAACGTCGCCCGCCAGAGCGGCGACCGCGCCATCCGCATGAAGGCTTGCCTCGAGGGCCCCTACGCCGGCCACCACTCGCTCGACTCGTACGGCCACGCGGTTCTCTTCGCTGGCGCCACGGGCATCACCCACCAGATCTCGTACCTGAAGCCTCTCATCGACGGCTACAACAACGGCAGTGTCGCCACGCGTCGCATCACCCTCGTCTGGATCGTTCGTGACTACGAGGCCCTCGAGTGGGTTCGCCCTTGGATGGACACCGTCCTCCGCCTGCCCAACCGCAAGGACATCCTCCGCATCCAGCTCTACATCACGCGCCCACAGAACTCCCAGCAGATTGTCTCTGCCTCAACAACAGTCCAGATGTTCCCTGGCCGCCCCAACATCAAACTGCTCATGAAGCGCGAGGTGTCGGAGCAGCTTGGCGCCATGTGCGTGACGGTCTGTGGACCGGGTGCTCTGGCTGACGATGTGCGGTCTGCAGTGAGAGACGTGCAGGATGATGGCACGGTGGTCGACTTTGTCGAGGAGAGTTTCACATGGTAAAGCACCTGTGGAAGCCAAACCGACAGAATCAGAAACGAATTGTCTTTGGGCGTCAACGGTACCAAGCGGTTTTTTTAAGGGAGGGAAAAGCGAGGTGTTGTCTTTTTTCCATCATCGTGGTCTATGTGGCTTTGACCGACATGGACGATGCATCTCACGGCCGATGCCTTTGTCAATAATGGGCTAGCTTCTCTTTCTCATGTTGTACATATTTCTCATACCAACGCTTTCTTGCGTCGGGGGTGGACAGGGTGGATTTGGATGGGCTGCCTCTTGGGCCTGCCCGCCCCTTCGCTCCGGTCGCTTCCGCCTCTTTCTTCTCCCCTCTCTGGGGCCTTTTTGTCTAATTTTGTTGGACGTATATATCCTCCCCCACTACATCTCCCACTGCGAGACAAGGCAGGGGGTTGATGTGCATGTTGTACATATCACCCATCACGAAGATAGATCATAGTCGAGATGTCTAAATCGGATTTCAAGAAACTTGCTGGTTCCCGGTACGAGTGACGTGTTTCATTATATGCCCTGCGGCCGTTGCTGCTATGCGAGAGGTTAGTGTTTGTAGGGATGGACCGGCTCAGTAGGGAAAACTAATCATTGTCGAGGTGGGCAGAGGGGGTGCCGAGTCCTCGTGGACCCAGGCGAGTCAAAAGACTCGAAACGTAGGTGTGGTCTCTTGACGGTGGCTCTCAGTCCTGACTCGAGAAGGACTCATGGCCGAATCCGTGGGTAACACTCAAACCATTGATTACATCCCGTAAATAGGAGTATTTCGTGTGCTTTAGTTGTTCGGAGTGGTGAGGAGTGAGTCTATCCCGTGGATGGAACAAGGAGAGTAGAGCATCTATGCTTTGTCTATGCTTTCTCTTGGTTCTCTTTTCTCCTGTTCAGGCTGTTCCCCATCTGACGAGTCTTCCCATTTCGAGGGAGCATGTCCCGATCGCTTGAGGCATCTTGTCGTGGAGTCTGATGAGTGATGATATGTATCGGGACCAAGTAAGGACGCGGCTGCTCCTCGCGAGGGCTTTGTGACAAGGGGAATGTGTCTGGGCTATGGAGGGAGCACGGCATCGGGGAATGGGTCTCTGTGAGGTGTGGTGGTGGTGAGACCTTTGTGTGATGGACGTGTTGGGGAGGTGAGCTGGGAAGAGCTCGTTGGGGTGCTTGTCTCGAGCAATGAGGAGGTACTCAAGAACCTGGGTCCAACGTCTTCGGTGACGGGGTGTGAGATCATCTGGACGAAAATACTATCTGACATGAGCCCGAGTTCGATGGCGGAGGTGGGAGGGTTCTCCCGGAGTGACGGGTCCTGGTCGGTGGCTCATACCGGAATCGGGACACCTGAGCGAAGGGTGTGTGTTTCTAGTGTTTAGAGACAGGACTGGAAAGTTCGTCGAAGCTAGAGGACACCCCAATGACTGTTGAGAGAGTGGTTCCCCCAACATAGTGGGAAATTGTATGGAAGGTTGCCTCTGCAGCAAAAAGGAGGGGAGGTGCATTCCACGCCAAACGCGTGACCGACTTCTTCAAGTATGCAAAGCCTCCGTTTGATCTCGACGGGGAAGTAGCGGTGATCGAGGAGTGATACGCTGTGTCGATCGACGACTAAGGCTAGAATATATGGGATTCTGCATTCTCGAGGGCTGTAGAACATAATGAGGTTACTTTCCCCGTCTCAGATCTGAGGAAGTCGGCTCGGAAAGTAGGCTTTGTTTAGTTGCAGGACTTGGAAGGGCCAAGCCCAGCTATTCAGGTGCAATCTCAGACCTCAGACATCGTCTATCCCAGGTAGATCCCGGAGGAGTTTTCCAGAGTCGTGTGCTTCTCAATTCCATCCAACTTTCCACCCGTCGTGCAACGTTCCCTTCCAATCAGCCATCATGATCCCCCCACTGCGACCGCGACAGGCTTGGAAACCTCCAGCTAGCCTTTAAATCCGTCTTGCAAGGACCGTTCCCCATGAGGATAGCGGAATTCTTCTCTCCGGGGACGCTGAGAAAGGCAGCCAAATCACATGTAACCTCGTAGCATCCTACAGCTGGTCATCAGTGAGGTCGAGGACAAGAGCTTCGGGGTCGAAGGCCGCAAGTATGTTTTGGTCCGTGATCCATTCGTGGGTTCAGACTTTCTCCTTGGACCTTGGACGGTTGAGATGTACAGGACACGCAAGACACCGGAACTGAGCGAGGAGCGCTCTAGGCAGTCGCGGGGACGACGAGATGGGCTTGCAAACGGAACAGTCGACTACTTGACGGCCACAGACAGTAAAACATCTCCCCAAACACCTATATCAACCCACCTAATGAATCGATCGGTGCTTGGATGTGACGCCTCGTGGACTGCGTTTGGCTGACAGCACGGCCTATATAAAGCCTTTCGATTCCCGATTCTACCACATACGACCATACCCATTGGAAAACTCGGGATCCCGTCCGCTCTCCCATAGATAAGCCAATGAGGGCCGGATTAGTAGTTGGGTCGGTGACGACCAGCGAATACCTGGTGTTGTATGTTTTTTTGGGTACTGAGGGTGGGTGGGTGGTGGGCGTGGTTGTGTTGTGAGGCTCCACATCTCACGATGGAGTATCGCGTTGCTGGGTGGATCGAGACACAACAATGGGCAAAAACAAGCGTGCCCAAAATGTTTTCGTCTGCGTTTTTTTTTTTAAAATTGCTAACCTTACTCTGTTATTTTTGTCTTTTGACGATGTCTGCTTCCTGTCGTTCATGGGTCAGACTGATGTTGGCTTGTTGATGTCAATGTCTAGCAATATGCCGGACCTCTAGTCTTTTCGGGTGAATGTATTTACTGGTTTATTACTCTGCTTACGCGCGGTAAAATGCGTCTGTCAATGTGGCCTTCACCTGCTATTGATTCTCGGGTCGGCCTTCCCGGCTTTGCTTCGCATCGCGACCGGAAGAACATGTCTGTTCAAGGCGCCCATGTGTTCTTCACGACAATCGTAGTGCACAAGCGCTAACAATAGCCGTATTATAGTATTTCTACACATGATTGATGGCACATGGCCGCTCTGCAAACGGTCAGAGCCGGAGAAGAACAGTTAAGGGGTGAAGCTCGGCCTGTCGTCTCCGGCCTGAATACATGACGGTGGCCGTTTGATATCACCGGACCATAGGCTACCAGGACATTTGATGGAATTCGACGTTGTCATCGATGCCTACGGGGCTCATGTGAGGTCGGTTGGTAAGTTGGGTAAATTGCTGAACGTCTTCATTGTCACTGTAAGCAGATGGCGAAGATGGTCGTCTGGGGATTTCCGCTAGGAGTTGCGAGGCGGAAGAATACGAAGAATCAACTCAAACCTCGACTGCGTATTCTGAGGGAAAGAAGTTAAATGCTGGTTCTCAGCTGCCAATTTGGGTAGTATCCGAAGGCAGGGGCGAGGGAGTCATCCCCATCTTCGGATTCAGCAACGGCCTTCAGGTGAGGACAACACGGCCATCAACTGACAGTTCGAGATCTGCCGCGTAACCTCTCTACTCTGATGTCACTGGCATCTGCCAGGCCGAAGTGTCATGGACGAGATGGCATGCCGCATCAACAGCAGCAGCCTGGCCAGGATGGCATGGATCGGACTCTTTTACGCCTGGCACCGACGGAAAGCAGACAAACAACGGGCAGTTGGCATCGCGCAGGGTTCATTACAACACAGACATGCGCATCCTCCCGAAGGCATGTCTCTATCTTTGGATAGATGCTGCTTTGTGCCAAATTCTTCTACGTGTTGATCGAAACGCGTCGTCTTCTCCATAAAGAAAGCAGTCAAAGTCACGTCAGCCAATTACCGCTTGGATCCGGGTGTTTGGGGAAAAAACAAAAAAAGGATGACGTCTGGTCGGCACTGACTCGGGGCATGCGGCCTCGGATGGTCACCTAACCCCCCTTCCCCTCAGTGGGAAGAAGAAAATGCCCACCATGACAGGCAGGAAGCAGCCTTACGTACCCTATCTTAGCTCAACCACTCAGGAACGCATGGCTTCTGGGTAAGGGGAGCAGAGGGAAGGGAGCCAGGCCAGGCAGGTCATCTCAATTTTTGTCACTTTTTTGGCTGGACTCTCGGCCGCCCGCCCGTCGCCTTCCTTGGGTTCGGGTCGCGGGTCCCTAGGGGGAAAGTCCGGTCGAGAAAAATCCCATCCCACCACCATCCATCCTATCCTTTGCTGCGTCGGAAAATGTCACGGGATGAGGGGCATGTCTCGTCTCTGGTTCTCTGCCAATGGCGAGGGGATACACTTCATTGCCGGCAGCGTTCTAGACACACACACGCATCTACACACCGCATCTTTTTTTTTATGCAATGCTGCAATGCATGCATCTCTTCTTGTGTCCTGCGCCGAGAAGCAACAGCAGCAGCCGCCTAGCAACCAGCAGGGCCGCATCTGCAGCCCTGAGTGAGTCCCTCCTTCCATGAGTGAGTGTCCTTCTCCTTTATGGATGTGGGGTTTTTTCGCTTCCCGTGTGTACCGTTGGGGGTTAGCGTCACTGTCCCGCCCGCTTCGGCGTTGGTGAGACGAAATGCGGGTGGGGAGGGGGAGGGGCGGTTCGCTGAGCCTTGAGCCTTGAGGAGGAAGGTACTTTGCCTGGGGGTACCTACCTGCTCCTGCGGTACGTCCGTATCGCAGGGTACGGGCAAGGGCGCTGAAGACAAGTGGCAAAAAGAAGTTCTCCTTGATGACGAGGTAGCGTAGCGGGTGGCCCCGTCCGCGGTCCCAGTCCCAGGCATCGCCGAGGGGTACGTGCACCGAGCCCGGGGCTGACACTGTGCTAGGAAAGAAAAAAAAATATGACGCCGGCCGCAATAGGAAAGGAAGAAAACAATGTGCCGCATTTGGCTCCTTCCCCCACCATGGTTTGTTTATCGTCGTCTTCAGTTGATTCCCAGTGCTGAATGAGAATGGGAGAAATCAAACGGACGGCAGATCAATGTGCAGAGAGGCATAGGAAGCAGAGAAGAACACGCAGAGAAACTATTCAAACACTCGTTGCTCTCCCTGTCTGTGTTGCCGTTATCCGTCCCAGCAGGAAGAAGAAAAAAAGGAGAGCACTCAGTAGAAGCAGACAGAAACAAACCCCTCCTCGGTTTTTCGCATCAGAAAGAAGTCTCTCTCCCTCTTCGTTCCCCACACTCATTTAACGCACACTCGTCCATTTTCGTACCCACTTTTTGCGACAGACAAACTTTCGAGACACTGTTGCTTCCTGGGTACCTAATTTCTGGTGGCGGTTACATAACGCCTAACTGCTAGCACTGTACGGTACGGCACCGGATTCTGGGTATCAGGCTTCTTTCTCTCAGCGCAAAAGCGTGACTTCGCCTGCCTGGTGGATAACCGTGCCCCGCCGGTACTTTCCCAGGCAGGGGATGAGGGAACACTGTGAGGAAGGAGGACCCAGGAGACCCAAACCTGGTCGGTACGGCTACTTTCTTGCCCTGCCCGCCTGCTTGGCCTTCTTGTCGCGCCTTCCATAGCAACAGAAACCAGCAATTGCAACTGCGACATTACGCCGCAAGGTACCGCCGACCTGACGCCCACAACTGCCCGCTACCGCTACTGCATACCTTCCACTGGGTCGTTGACGCTACCGCTTAACACTACCGCTTAACACTACCGCTTAACGCTACCGCTTAACGCTACCGCTATCGCTACCGCTGCTGCTACTGTAGGCGGTGCCTATTCAGTAGGTGCTGAGAAAGAAAACGGGCCACTGACGAAGGGGAGGGTCGCTAAGGCTCTCACAGCAGTGCTTCCTCTGCAACTCGACTCTCGCGAGGTCCCGCTCTTGTTACTATTTTTTTCTCCTCTTCCACCCAAAGCAAAATAAAACTCCAGAAAAATTACACCAACTCACGACCCTTCCTGTCTGTTGTTGTTGCGAACCCTTTTCCCTCCTTTTTTGACGGTACGCATATCTAATTTTCTTCCCGGCCTTTCCAAGCCTCCCCCTACCCCCAAAAAAAGAGAAGACCAGCTGCACGCAACGTCGTCGCCAGTCAAAGTCGCAAGGCGCATATTTTAATACCGATACTACACAGCGAACGAACCCTCTCCCCCTCTCTCGCTCTCTCTTCACAGACTCGCCGCCGTTCGGTCCCGTCTGCTCTATTTTTTCCCTCACTACTCCCACTCATTTCCCTCTTCCTTACCGGGGAAAAACAACAACATACCACCCTAGACGGCGCCCGCCTCACTGCGCGAACTCTGAATTCTGCCGTCTGCACTGGACCACCCGCCGACGCCGCAAAACCCGAACATTACCCCCCCGCGTTGCTGACTTTGAGGACCTGAGGTACGCCTTGCGTTGAACCCTTCCCTCCCACCTCCTGACACGTGCAACCTGTCAACGAGAGCCCCCCCTCCTACTCTAAACCAGACCTCTACCTTCCCCAACACTGGCACTGGCTCGGCCTTACACCTCCTGCAGACATACCACATCGCACGGCAATCATGTCGGGCTCAGAGATCAACCAGGTTTTGGCCAATTCGCTGTCGCCTGGTAAGTTTTACATCGCCTCTTTCCCTCCTTTCCATCTTGCCCGCCGCGCATGGCATCGTCGTCACCGTCGCCAAACTCCACCCTGGTCGCTACGGCGATGAGACAGACGGAGACCACCCAACACTGGCAGCCTCCCCAACGCGCATCACGGCCTTTCGCGAAGTACAGAGCATGACGAGGCTGACACTCTTGACTAGACGCGAACTTGCGCAACGCTGCCGAGCAGCAACTTACACAAGCCGCCGAGAACAACTTCGTGAGTGCCCCCGCCCACTTTTGCCTCCCGAGTCATCCCCCTCACTTCTGACCCCCTCCCCACCGCTCCTGGCAAGTTTTTCGCTAACCACGTCCGCTCGCACTGCAGCCCCTATACCTCGCGACCCTCGTCCAAGAGCTTGCAAACGAGAGCGCAGACGGTTCCATCCGTGCCGCTGCCGGTCTCGCCCTCAAGAACGCCTTCACCGCCCGTGACTTCAACCGCCATCAAGAGCTTCAGGCAAAATGGCTCCAGCAGACCGACGACGAGACGAAGACGCGGGTCAAGGAGCTGACTCTGCAAACACTGGCCTCGTCTAACGCCCAGGCCGGTCAGGCCGCTGCCCAGGTCATTTCCTCCATCGCCGGCCTCGAGCTGCCGAGGAACCAGTGGCAGGATCTGATGACCATTCTCGTCAAGAATGTTAGCGAGGGCGCCGAGCACCAGAAGCAGGCTTCCCTGACCACGATCGGATACATCTGCGAGAGCCAAGATCCCGACCTGCGCACCGCTCTCATCACCCACTCCAACGCCATCCTGACCGCCGTCGTCCAGGGTGCCCGCAAGGAGGAGACCAGCCTCGAGGTCCGCCTGGCCGCCATCACCGCCCTGGGCGACTCGCTCGAGTTTGTCGGAAACAACTTCAAGCACGAGGGAGAGCGCAACTACATCATGCAGGTTGTTTGCGAGGCCACCCAGGCCGATGACTCCCGGATACAGCAGGGCGCCTTCGGTTGCTTGAACCGCATCATGAACCTCTACTACGACAACATGCGCTTCTACATGGAGAAGGCCCTGTTCGGCCTGACCATTCTGGGCATGAAGTCCTCGGACGAGGATGTCGCCAAGCTGGCCGTTGAGTTCTGGAGCACCGTCTGTGAGGAGGAGATCGGTATCGAGGACGACAACGCTCAGGTAAGGACTGCAGTAGTATTCCCCCTCCGCTCTGGCTCGTACTGACAATTTCTTACCAGGTCGAGAGCGCCGACCAGATGAGACCCTTCTACAACTTCGCTCGCGTCGCTGCCAACGAGGTTGTGCCCGTCCTCCTGATGCTTCTGACGAAGCAGGACGAGGACGCTGCCGATGACGAGTACAACCTGGCCCGTGCTGCCTACCAGTGCCTTGCCCTGTACGCCCAGGCCGTTGGCGCTTCCATCATCAGCCCCGTCCTCCAGTTCGTTGAGGGCAACCTGCGTGCCGAAGACTGGCACCACCGTGATGCCGCCGTTTCTGCTTTCGGCGCCATCATGGACGGCCCTGACGAGAAGGTCCTAGACCCTATCGTTAAGCAGGCTCTTCCTATCCTGATCAGCATGATGGACGACAGCTCTCTCCACGTTAAGGACTCGACCGCTTACGCCCTCGGCCGCATCACTGAGAGCGTCTCCGACAGCATCGACCCCAACCAGCACCTCGACCCCCTCATCCGCTCCCTGTTCAACGGCCTCATGAGCAACGCCAAGATAGCATCTTCGTGCTGCTGGGCTCTGATGAACTTGGCTGAGCGCTTCTCTGGCGACTTCGGTGCCGCCCAGAACCCCATCACTCCCCACTTCAACCAGAGCGTCACCAACCTGCTTGGTCTGACGGCCCGTCCCGACTGCGACTCGTACGTCCGAACCGCCGCCTACGAGGTTCTGAACGTCTTCGTCCAGAACGCCGCGACCGAAAGCATGCAGCCCATCGCCTCCCTCTCCGGAGTCGTCATTGAGCGACTGGAGGGCACCGTTCCCATGCAGAGCCAGGTCGTTAGTGTCGAGGACAAGATCATGCTCGAGGAGATGCAGACCAGCTTGTGCACGGTTCTGCAGGCCATTATCCAGAGACTGGACAAGGAGATCATTCCCCAGGGTGACCGCATCATGCAGACTCTGCTCCAGATCCTCAGCACCGTTGGCGGCAAGTCCAGTGTCCCCGATGCTGTCTTCGCCACCATCAGCGCTCTTGCCAACGCCATGGAGGAGGACTTCTCCAAGTACATGGACGCCTTCACTCCCTTCCTTTACAACGCCCTGGGCAACCAGGAGGAGCCCAGTCTCTGCTCCATGGCTATCGGCCTGGTTAGCGACCTGACCCGATCCCTTGGCGAGCGCAGCCAGCCGTACTGCGACAACTTCATGAACCATCTGCTGCACAACCTCAAGAGCCCTCAGCTGAGCAACCAGTTCAAGCCTGCCATCCTGCAGTGCTTCGGCGATATTGCTGGTGCCATCGGCAGCCACTTCGAGACTTACTTGTCCGTCATCGCCCAGGTCCTCCAGCAGGCTGCTACCGTCACTGCTGGACCCGAGGGTCCCTATGAGATGTACGACTACGTCATCTCTCTCCGCGAGGGAATCATGGACGCGTGGGGTGGCATTATTGGTGCCATGAAGTCCGGAGGCAAGAGTGAGACAAACCCATTTCCCCACCCACTTCGAATTAAGACTAACACCGTGTAGCTGCCGTCCTTCAGCAATACATCCCCTCCATCTTCCAGCTGTTGAACCAGATTGCTAGCGACATGAACCGCAGCGAGGCTCTCATGAGGGCGTCCATGGGCGTCATTGGCGACCTTGCTGATGCTTACCCCAACGGAGAGCTGGTCGACGTCTTCCGCCAGGACTGGTTGACGGCCCTCATCAAGGAGACCAAGACCAACCGCGAGTTCCAGCCCAGGACGATTGAGACGGCACGATGGGCGAGGGAGCAGGTCAAGCGTCAGCTCGGCGGCTCCACCAGCGTCATGGCCCAGACCTGAGCTCGTTTCTCAGTTGTCTGATGCCATTTCTACATGTTTGATTACCCATCCCCACCCCCGAGCCCAGCATGCGTCCTTGAGCAGCCGGTTTCCTCTCGCCGAAGCCCGGAACTGCGACGAACCAGGAGACAGCACAGCCCAAGCTCTTGACACTTCACAGCATCGATCCACACGGGGTTCCCTCACGTGTATATAGACACCCTCACACACATCCCCTTGAAGATTAATTTCACCAATACCCCCTTGCGATCACACTTCGTCACATGTCACTACACATTACCCCGCCCCTTGCCCCCTTGGCTGTATCTTCTGGACTTTGATTTTCGCACAAACGGCTGGCTGGATTAGAGAGAGAGGCGGGAGTCCTCATTGTCATGTACGCCTCGCATAGAATCGCGGTGGCGACCTAAAAGTCATGTAGAAGGAGTTTCCCTCAGACGGAACCGGGAGTTTGTCATTTTCTTCTCCGGCAGGGAAACGAGAGCAATGAGAGACGGAGAAACGAACGACGTCAACACACAATTCGGAGTCGGCCGCGTCCCTTGTCGAAGAATGACGCCCTATCAAGTGACTGGGTTTCATCGGGAAGGGGGGAGTCGCGTCTCGTCAAGAGACAACGCTCTAGGCCATTCTTTGTTTGCGATTTCGTCGGGATATCTTTCTACGAAAAAGGTACTCGCGCGGCGGTGGATGGGGAGAGAAACAAACGCCTTTGCGAAATGGGCGAGGAGCGTGTAGGTGTAACGGGCGAGAGGAAGCGAGCAAGCAAGTCCTGCAGTGGAGGAATGGACCGTTCCAACGGTTGGTTTAGACGTGGCCAAGTGGTCGCCGTCGACCGGAAAACCTTGGTTGTTATTAGGAGCAGTTCAATGAGTTTTGTCCCCCTTCAATCGTGTCTCGTGTGAAGCTTTCGTGATGACATGACATGCATGGGCTAGTCGAGTCGTACACAGCAGACGCCGAAGACGGACTCGGTCGGGAAGAATCGTACCGTGAAAAGTGACTTTACGTCATCAACCACCACATCCTAAAGTCACAAAAGCACAAGTTGATTGGTTCACAAACACAGAGTACTTTTCGCGTCACGTCCGAGACATTTCGTTTCGAGGCTAATATTGAAGCAAACCGCACGCGTTTGAATTTCACTCTGGTATCTCGGATCTAACGGAAAAGGGACACACACAGAAACCTGAAAAAGAAGACAGAAGGGGCAGGGGGGCCGGGCTATCACAGAGCATTCCTCCGTTTGGAAACTGGGGAAACAACCAGATGCTCATGGGGATGCACGACATGGCAAAACCCATCAATGATCACCTCCATCGCTAAACCTCCTCACCCCCCTTTCCCTGCTTGTGCGCCAGGTCGTACTCGAAGGATTCAGAATCCCGAGGCGACAGAAAAAGAACAAAACGCGCTGCCCCCGGATGCCGTTTCGGAAGCCAATCTAGGACGCCTTGATAATCTCCTGTGAATCTCGTTATATGCTCCTCCTCTTTGTCTACTGCCATGGTACGATTCGTAGGAAATATATATGAAGTATCGTGAATAAATCAGGAGCCGTACCATCCGAGACCCGCAGCGCCGTTGCCGATCCAGCTCGTCGCTTGAACCGGAGCCGAGCCGTCGAACCAGCTTTGCAGTTCGCACTCGAAACCGTCGGTGCCTGGTCCGAGAGTGATGGACGTCGACCCCGGAGACGAGTAGAAGGCCGCCGCGGCAGCCATGGCGGCTGGGTCGTAGGGGTTTGTTGGTGATGGGCCGCCGACCGCGTTGTTGTCAAAGGCGGCCGCTTGAACAAGCATGCCCATGCCGTTGTTGGGGCTGTACGGCGGCGGTGCCTGGGAGTATATGGGCGGAGAGAAGTGCTGCTGCAGCTCGGGCGGTATTTGGTGCATTGGTGGTTGATGATGATGTTGTTGTTGCTGATGGTGCTGCTGCTGCTGTGTTGGGTGCAACTGCTGTTGATCATGGTGCAAAGATTGCGTTTGTTGGTGGGGAGAGAAATGTTGGTGCGGCGGTTGCAGGTGTTGCGGATGATTCTGCAGTTGCTGGGGATTGCTATTGATCAGCGGAGGCAGCGGGAACTGCGCAGTGCCTTGCTGCTGCTGTAGGCTAGGAGAAGGGCTCGGCGGAGGGAGAATGTTGGACGTGCTGCTGCTGGTGCTGTTGTGCCGCAACGGGGGTGGTTTCGTCTCGTTGAGAGGCGTGGGCGGTGGGCCAGGGAGTTGGAACTTTGACTTGTTCAAGTTCGACGGTGAAGGGTGCAAGGGACGCAATGTGCGATCGTTCTGGAGGATCAACGGGTAAGCTTTCTGATCATTCGACTGAGAAGTAGGAGGACGTACCCCATCGGCCATGCTGCCCTCCAAACTAAAAGCAGCAGCCTTGGGATCCCGGGAGAACCGTTCCAAGGACTCGAGCCATCGGGATGCCAACGGCCAGGTTTGCTTGGATTCGATGAGGATCGACATGCACCGCTGAAGCATGTTTGGGGCCTGTGCAACAATGGACTTGTCGGAACAAACTGGTTTCGTCAGTACGAATTCACGTTGCGCATGGAAACTCCCACTGACTATTCTTGTACTTGACCAGGTAAGTCGAGAAGAGGCCGCAGCTGTACACACAGAACGACGCCATCTGCGCACCCACGCCCTCCTCGGACGACCTCACGCTGAACTGGGCGTCGACCTGCTCGTACAGCTCCCGTACATTGCGGAAGAGGTCGTCCGACATGTGAGAGAAAAATGCTCGTCGCTGGGGGTCCTTTTCGTTCGTCTTGATGATACTGCTCAAGTCAGCGTCTGCTGAGTCATCCTGCAGCGGATATCAATTGCTCACTTGTCCAGGTACGCCCGCCTCAGAACGATGTTGCAGAGCTTCGTGATCATTGTTACTCCCAGATAGGCCTGTGCATGTCAGCGTGATATCCTCCAGGCCATGAGGTCAGAACCTACCAAGTCTTCTCCCACCGTTTTGTGCCCCTTGAGCAGCACCAAGCTCCATCGGTGGTCCGGAGGAAGTTGCTGCTCCCAATGCAGCAATTGCTTGGACATTATGGCGTACTGACTTGTCGGGTCCCAGGGGTTTGTGCTCTTCATGGTTGCCATCGCCCGCCGCGCGACCTTGCCCCAGTAATAGTGTGCTTGGATCAAGCTTGCAAAGAGAGATCGAGACGGCTGGTGAATCAAGGACGGGTTTTCGCGCGCTGGAGGGGTATCTTCGAGGGCAGCGCGCGAGTGAGGCTCGCGGCCGTTCGCGAAATCGTCTTCGTTGCTCGGAAGGAGGGCAGTAATGTCGTTGGCGGCAAGGGAGACTGGAGATAGAGCACCGCAGTGCAAATTGTCCTGACCTGTTTCATTGTCAGTGGAAGCGATGCCGGGAGAAGAAGTCAGGCGACGCACTATGCAGCATCCACTGGTGGTTGTTAGCATAATCATCCACTAGTCTACGGCATTCGGACCTACCAAAGTCCTTCGTGCCGATTCGGCCCTGATGATCATCTCCCTCGTGGGATTCTTCATCTTGTAGAACTCTTCTCTGTGCAAGTGCATCAAGACCGCCATCCTCGTGGCAATGCCAATATTGATCTAGCGCACGTCAGCGGTGATCCCAGCCTGGATCGAATCCCAACATACGTAGCTCCGGTTTCTCCAGCCGCTGCCCTGCTGGGCGAGACTGAGCAGGTAAAAGGCCTGACACCTTTCCAACGTCGGCTCTTGGTACAGCTCGGTCAACGCTAGGTCGCTCGCTCGTTCCATGAAGAAGTCGACTGCCTTCATCTCCCCTCTGTACCTTTCCGTCAGGGCAGGGGAGAATCGTGCCGAGATGCTGAGGATGCCGAGCACGAGGAAGACACTGACGGAGCGGTGGTTGCGCTGCAGCTGCTGAGGGAAGAGCTCCTTCGGAATGAAGCCGAGCTGGAAGTACTTGCGGGTGAAGACATGTACGGCGTCGACGATCTCGGGCAGTGGTGGCATCGACTCCCACTCGTCGGCAGGCTTTCGGGGCGCGGGAGCACCTGGCCCTCGGGAGACGGATACGGAATCATTGCGTCGTGCCTTGTCAGCCTCTCGCTTGGCCGTCTTGTCGGCTCTCATGCGCGGGTGCCGGTAGTCGCGGTCAAGATCCGGCTGGCCACGTTGAGGAAACACGCTGCGTCCAAGTCAGCTGCGAGGCGCTGGGGCAAGGTTGTTGTTGGGCTCAGTCAGTACCAGTCACTCGCTTGCAAGCCCGCCTCGGCGCAAGACTTGCACGGGGGCTGTGCCCTGTCGTGGATGCATTTGCTTCTCATACGTCGACATCTAGGCCAAACATCAGTACCTTCATGTAGTGGCACGCAGGACGGACTCGCCACGGCGACAAACCTTCGGCAGGCGATGGGGGCTCTGCGCTTGATGGGGGGCTTTGGGCCGGCCTGGGGTTCCGGCACTGGAGGAGCGTCGAACGCGTTGAGCGAGTCGCTCCTCACGCTCACATTCGCGCTCGCGGACGCGTTCGCGCTGGCGTTCATGTCCAATGCCATGGGGCTTGGCTTGGCCTCTTCAAAGTCCATGGCGCATCAGGACGGCGTCGCCCAGGCTCGAGGTCTGGCAGCGTGCGGCCGTCTTGTGCGTCCCGAGAATGTCGAGCTGCGGGGAGGTGGAACTGGAACTGGGCCTCTGGCCAGTGGGAACAGCAACCCGGCGGTTGGGGCGCAGGATTCGCGGAGGAGAGAAACGACCGAACCAGTGTCGAGGAAGAAGCAGGCAAGCAAACATAAGGTAGGGCAAGACAGGCAGGCAGGCAGGCCAGACCAACAAGATTCCGGGAGCCGGGACCGATTGACGAGGTGACGGGGCGTGGGGGCGGGCAGACGAAACGGTTATAGGCGGATGAGTAGTGACAAGCCGAGCTCAGTACCGTACGTAGCGTAATGGTAGTGTAGATCGTCTAGCGGCGGTAGTCAATGACATTCCAGATAGGTAGTGAGTATACTACCGTATGTATGAACGGATCGGATGGGCAAAGGAGGACGGACACTGGACGCGCTCGAGCGAGCGGATATCTCCATCCACCACTGGTCCACGTCCACTTCCACTGCCCAAGGCCCAAGGAATCTGAGAGAAGCCCGGCCCCAAGACCCAAGACCGCGTTAGGCTCCAGCCCTGTCTGTCCCCCTGAAAGGCTCAAGCGTCCAGCAACTTTTAGAGTTTACCGGCTTCTCGCCTGTGAGGCGCGTCACTGATCGGCACTGCAGCACGAGGCGTGCCTCCACGACCTTTTTTTCCCTCTTCTTTCTCGCTTGGATGGTAGTTAAGCGGGTCCGGCTGTCGAGGGGAACGTTACGTCGTGATGGATATTCGCTGAGAAGTCCGTCCTCGTTGCTGTTTCTCGATCAATTATTTGGGACGGGCCAGGGACAATACTATTCGACGAACTCGGGACAAGACTGGTTAGGGCGTCGCGCCCCTGGTTGGTTGCTGGTTCCACACGTGCAAGAATGAGGGAAATGCCAAGCTGGTGGTGGTGGACCATGCGTGCTCCCTCTCCCTCCTTGCCTCCTTGCTTCCCTATCTCCCTCTCTCTCTACTCGTCGGACCGCCTGGCGAGGCTCAGAGTCTCTCGCTTCAGAGGGGAAAGCTCCTGCACAGACTTCGGTGTTGGGGGTCGAGCCAGGGGTGTGTTCGCCCGGAAAGTCGCCGGCATTGGGGGGGGGCCTTGTTCCACGACAGGAGGGAAATGGAAGGTCGGCGGGGTGGGTTTATGGGGGGGGGGGGGGGGGGGGGGGGAGAGGGGACGCTGAACTCTGGAGCATCTGATGTCGACACTGGAGCGGGAGTTGGGTCGATGATGGTCTGGGACGCTCTGCTCGACGCGAGCACTGGGATAGAGCCTGCTGCAGTGTAGACGTTGAGCTCAAGGTTTACGAGCCTCGCAGACTGTGATTGTGAACCATGGCAGGAAGGCTTGTTGTCCGCGAGTCATGAGCAGGACGGCTCATTAACGTCATGCGGAATATTGCTAAGTCGCGTCGAATTGGGGGTTAGCTCTCTGTACTCCGTAGTCCACCCAAGTCCCCCGAACGGCAACCGTCGGATGGGGGCCAGAAACGGGGGGAACGGAGGCGTCCCAGACTCCAAGGATCGGCGGCGCAGACAGAGCTTGCAAGTTGCGGCGTGTTTTTCGGACTTTTCGCCGCACCCATGTTCACGTCCGACTGCTTGACTGCCTCCGCGGGGCGGGCTGAGGCGAATGAGGCATTTGCATGCGCTTCAATAGGTAATATCGGTATACGCTGCACGCGATTGGCCTATCCGGTCGGGCCTATTCGCGTGCCTCGGTTTCGATAGCTTCTTGGATGCTGGCTTCCATCATCGTTCCTTCACTGTGCAGGGACTGACCTGTTACGCCTCAGGGCGCAATTTCGCTGCTCATGGTCTGGCCAGACGTATGGTTCCATCTGAATCCGTCCCGTTGATATTAGTATTGCTCCGTCAGGTAGACTCGCCAATGGCGGGCCAAGCGAGGCAACGAACGGGCAAGATGAGGAACGGAAGCTGCCGCTGTATCATTGAATTCTCTTGCGGTTGAAGCCATTGTGCCGACCCGACGTGTTATCGGTCGGCGGCTTCGTCTTCGTCGGACGGGCCCGTCGAGGCTCCAGTCTTCGCCGTCTTGGCGGATTGGAGCTCCGTTCTCTCGCCCCTCCGTCTGATCAAGCATTGCATGCTTGCGAGCAAGACACGGATGGGGAAGCAGACGCCCAAAGTAGGGGTCCTCTCTGTGCGCTACCGCAGCGGCTTAGACGGTGCAGGCTACCGATGCCACCGGTGTCGATGCGGCACCATCCGTGGGCTTGGACCGTTGGCGAGGGTTATTTCTGGAACGTCAAGACCGCGGTGCGTTTGGAATGATGAAGCAGGCGTACGGAGAAACCCGAAGTGATGACGGTGGCTGTCGAGAGGCAACGTTCTTGTCCGCACGAAGAACGACGATCGAAGGACGAAGATCAAATGGATTTCTCCGGCAGGTGGAAGGAACCCAGCGGACTGTGGAGAACAGCCATTTGGGCAGGTCCGTGCGATGGAAGTGACTGTGGCTGGTCGCCATTGCCTCAAGAGAGTCCAGGAGAGGAGAGAGAGAACCCGAGAGGAAGGTACGAGGTACATAGTCAAGTGGTTTGGCTGAACGGCACTTTCCATTTCCATTCTACCTACCTATGTACCTAGATACTACGTAGGTACGTATTCCAGCGAATATTCCATGAATATTCCATCCCACGTAGGTACCTACCGGTAGATACTTGGTACTTGGTGTGACTGGGCGTATTGCAATTCTCCTTCATCTCCTCTCAGCTTCAGATTTACGAATTGCAAACACACTCTGGCTGGCCCTTTCCTCGAGCCATCGCCCGGACATTGGCCTCTACTTATGCCCGGCTCCCCGGCAGCTTCGCCCACCAGAGACTTGAACGCATCCGGCAGGTCGAAATGGCGGCTCAGGCATCTCTGCGCCGCTCGGCCCCAGGCCTTCGGTACTTGACTACCCCGAAGTCGGGGTAATCCATGTCGGGGCAGCTCTGTTGGCTTGGCCATCTCGAAAACCTAGATGGCTTCCCCCAATCTCCAATCCCCCGAGGTTCCGTTTGTTTTGTATTTCCACTTATCACAGCCCACCGCTGGCCGACGTCTCCAGTGCGGAGAACGGGGCACGACCCTGCTGTGGCATCCATCGCCGTCGAACAGGTGACTTCCCGAGCCCGCCGACTCGTTCACTCGGGCAGAGCTGAGCAGCCAAACCAGGTCAATCACCTTTTGCCCCTCCTCCCTCACCGGACACGACCACGAGGGGGTCTACATCAACAAATGAGGAGAAGCTGAGCGGCACCGACTAGCCGGATATGCGGCTCAATGCTTGTTGGAGAACCAAGATTCCGGGGTTCAAGTCTGGGGTCGATCTCGGGGTCGGGTTGATGAGTCGCGATTGGGTTGCTGAATATTTAGCTGCCCCCAGCTCCCTTCGTCGAGGTGGAAGGGGCCAGCACTCTCGCTCACACCGACTCAGTCCTCTCCTGTTCGAAGACGATCGTCACACGTCAAGCGACACGGCAAGATGAGGAACGCTCTCCTCGCGACCGCCCTGACGGGCCTCGTCTCCAACACCCTCGCCGCACCCGCCAAGGCGGAGCCCTTTCTAAAGCAGGTCAACAACCAGACGTGGATCATTGGCAACGATGTCTGGAACATGACGCAGGGCCTCAAGTACGGCGTGAAGCTGTACTACAAGGATCGTGACCTGGTGGGCGATGCTGTCGGTCACTACGTGAGCTACAGTATGTTCCCTCTCCTCCGCCTGGACCATAGAAAGGCTTGGTCGACTGACACCATGATACAGACGGTGCCGCCAACGACATTGCGTGGTCCTCGGCCAGCATCGTCAAGAAGGGAACCCACGAGGGCACCCCCTTCATAGATGTCGCCTTCACTGCCAATGACGGCGACTTCCACTGGGTCATCTTCCAAGGCCTCGCCGGCGCCTACCAGTACTTCGTCAACCGCAACCTGCCTACTCTGGGCGAGTTCCGCACTCTCTGGCGCCTCGACAACACCACGTTCCCCCGTGGCAAGACGGACCTCCACGACAAGGAGCTGCCGCACCTCAGCGACTACCTCCCCGAGAACAAGGTCCAGGACGAGACCTGGCTCGCGCCGGACGGGAAGAGCTACATCACGAAGTATGACTTTTCCGACTTCATCCGCACCCAGAAGTACTACGGCGTATACGGCGACGAGGTCGGTAGCTGGTACATCAACGCCGGCAAGGACTATTACAATGGCAACCACCTGAAGCAGGAGCTCATGGTATGTTTCTCTTTTTCCTGACTTACGCCGAAACTGTCCGTACCATGCTTACACTCGCTTCCCGCAGGTCCACCGCGAAAGCGCCACCGGCGATGCCGTCCAGCTCAACATGATCCACGGCACGCACTTCCAAGTCTCCGCGGTCGACGTGTTCCCCGTGGGCAAGATGTGGGGTCCCTGGCTCTGGTACCTCAACGACGGCTCCAAGTCCGACGCCGAGTCCCGCGCCGCCTCCGAGTTCGCCGCCTGGCCATACCCGTGGCTCGACGACGCCGCCTACCAGACCCGCGGCACCGTCCGCGGCAAGCTCCTCCTCTCCGACGGCCGCCCCGCCGCCGGCGCCGCCGTCTTCCTAGGAGACAACCACCCCAACAAGACGGCCCTCGACATGGGCTCCGACTACTACTACACCACCTACGCCGACGCCGACGGCGCCTTCGAGATCCCCCACGTCCGCGTCGCGGAGGCCGGCTACGCCCTGCAGGCCTGGTCCGCCGGCGGCGCCCTCGCCGACGTGACGACGCACATCATCCACAACGACGTCGCCGTCACCGCGTCCGGGACCACGGACCTGGGCACCCTCGACTGGGCCGTCTCGAAGCGCAAGCGCCTCTTCCAGGTCGGCGACTTCGACCGCACCTCGCTCGGCTTCGCCCACGGCGGCGACCCCTACTTCGGCCACGCCATCATCGCCTCCTGCCCCACGGACATCGCCTTCCGCGCCGGCGAGTCGGACGAGTCCGAGTGGTGCTACGGCCAGACGCACAAGGGCAACTACACCGTCAGCTTC
Organism: Colletotrichum musicola; assembly: GCA_014235935.1. Taxonomy (NCBI): domain Eukaryota; kingdom Fungi; phylum Ascomycota; class Sordariomycetes; order Glomerellales; family Glomerellaceae; genus Colletotrichum; species Colletotrichum musicola. The sequence continues at coordinate 47,679 of WIGM01000176.1, forward strand.
ACCGTACACGCCGTCCCCGACCCGCGCCCCGAGTCCGCGAACCTCATCGTCTCGCTGGCGGGGTACTCCACCGGCGCCAGCAGCGTCGTGCTCGCCAACGGCCAGCAGGTCGGCAACCTCACCAGCGGCTCCGTCGGCGTCGACTCCACCTCGGGCCTGCTCAACGACCCTTCCGTGTACCGCAGCGCCACGGCCGCCGGCGAGTGGCGCTTCTTCGAGTTTGCCGTCCCCGGCGCGCTGCTGAAGGAGGGGGAGAACGAGGTCACCTTCCAGCTGACGAGGAACACGACCTGGAGGGGCTTCATCTGGGACAGCATCGTTCTGGAGTGGTGAGCGGGAGGAGTAATGATGCGATTTTGACCTGCATTGTACATATAGCGTCAAGTACACAAGTCGTAGGGACATAGCAATTGATACCTAGTACATTTGTAGTACTGCGTTTTTGTAACGTTGAGCTTTTGGCCACATCACGATACGTAATTCTACCCGAAGAACAGTCTTGTTGCAAGCAACAACTCAACCAGCGACGCCTCGATTGACAATGATACCTTTGCTCCTATCTACCTGTCACTTTCATGACCTTACACACTACGTTGAAATAAAATAACACGGAAACAATCAGACACTGTGCGCTTTTACAGTCGAAACAGCGAGAACAATCAACGTCCAACGCCAGCACCCACCCCCGCCTTGGTCACTCATCCCATGCGCCACCCAAGCGCCGTCTAAGCACTCGCCTCCGGACCCTCCGTCGTCTCCGTCTTCTTCTCCTCATCAGCCTGCTTCTCCTGAGCATCCTCCGTCGGCGCCTCAGCAGCAGCCGCAACATCCGCGGGAGCAGGAACGACCTCATCAACAGCAGCCTCAATAGCCGCAAGAGCAGGAGCCGGGATAGCATCCTTCACCTCCGCAGGAACGTCCTTCACCTCCGCGGGGGTCGCCGGTTCAACGGGCGGGACCTCCGGCACGGGCAGCGGATTCTTGATCTCAGGCAGCTCCGCGTGCTCCGGATGCGGGGCGGCGGGGGGCTCGAGGGGGAGCGGGGACTTGCTGAGGCCTTCCTGGCGGTCGAGCTCGGTTTCGAGACCTGCTAGGAGGTCTGGCTCTTCGTCTACGACCATGGGGACTTGTGCTGCGGCGGGGGCGGGGGCTTCTGGGGCTGCTGTTGGGATTGAGAGGGGGGCTTCCGCGGGGGGTGGGTTTGTGGGCGGTGGGTTTGTGGGCGGTGATGGTGCTGGGGCGGTTGTTTCGATTGCGGGTTGGGCGGTTGGGGATGGGGCGGTGGGAGGTTCGACTGGCGGTTCGGCCGGGGCTTCGACCGGAGCTTCGACCGGTGCTTCTGGGGTAGGTGGAGCGGGAGCCTCGGGGGTGGGTTCGGCAGGTGCCTCGGTTTCCATCTCCACGGGTGGCTCGGGGGCCTCAGCGGGCGCTACGGCAGGCTCCTCCGCCGGTGCTGCTACTGGTGAAAGCACAGCAGGAGCTGGCTCGGGAGACTTGGCTGGAGATTTGATGGGAGACTTGATCGGAGACCTGACCGGGGACTTCATCGGTGATTTCACTGGTGACTGAACCGGCTCTGCTGGCTGCTCCACTTCCATCGAAGGAGGAGACGGGGCCTTCGCCTCCTCCGCAACGGGGACGCTGGGCTCCGTATCCATCGCCATAGGCTCGTCAACGGGCGCCGGCTCCACCGTCTCGTCCTCTTTCTTTTCCGTAACAGGCTCGACAGCGGGAGCCTGCTCCTCAACAGGCTGCACGGGAGGAGCCTCAGGCGCTGGGGCTTCCGCGACCTCGGGAGGCCTAGAAGCTTCTCGCACCTCAGGGGCCGCGGAGTCTTCGGGCACAACAGGCGCGCTGGGAGCCTCAGGAACGCTCGGCTCCTCGGGAGCATCCAGGACCATCGCATCCTGCGCTGCCTCGTTCGACGCCACCGTCTGGTCGCCGCTGTCCACCCTCGAGCCCGAGCCGTCCGTCTCGGCGGTGGTGGCCATGGAGAACGTCGACCGCGTCTCCGCCATGGGCGACACGATGTCGCCGACCTTCTCCGCCGGCGGGATGTACGTCGTCCCCTGGACGACCTCGGAGGACGTGTCGAGCGGGAGATCTTCGGGGAGAGCCGCCTGCGGCTCCGGCTTTTCAGTCGGCACCTGGGGTGCTGCTTCCGCTTCCACTGCCGCTGCTGGCGCAGGCGCCTCTGGCTCGGGTAAAGGATCATCAGCCATGGCTACATCGGCCTGCTGTGCCTCGCTGGATTCTTCCGCAGGGGGAGGGGCAGGGGGAGCAGCAGCAGGCACGACGGCGGGAGCCAGGACCTCCGCGATGGGCGAGATCTGGGGCGACGCCTCGGTCGGCGACGGCAGCACCACGTTCTTGAGCGGGCTTCCCTTGGGCGACGTGTTCGCCAGGTACATCGTGGGCAGCGGCGGCGCGAGGTTCACGGGGTTCGCGGGCGGCGCCGAGCGCTTGGCCAGGGGAGACTCCGGGTCGACCGCCGCCTCCGCGGGCGCGTCCAGAGCAGGCGTCGGGACGGACGGCGAGGCGTCCGTCATCTCCTGGTCCTGGCTGTCCGTGTTCTCGCCCTCGCGCTGCTCCTCGTCGCCGTCGTCGCCGTCGTCGTTGTCATCGCCATCGTCGTCGCCCTCGTCGTCGTCGTTGTCCGCCATCTCGCTGTCGGGGTTGATCGACTCTTCGCGTTCCTGTTTGACACCCTGGCAAAAGTTAGCAATGAAAACCAGCCGTTTAACACGTTACATCAAACTCACAGTCTCTGCGGCCTGGACTCCCTCCACCTTGGGCACCACGGGCGCAGCCCCATCCGCAGGCGGCACGGCACCGGGCGCCGGCGCCGGCAGGGGCAGCGTCTTCTTCTTCCGCCCGCGCCCCGGTCCCGGCTTGTTCTTCTTCTTGGGCGGCGGCGGCCTCCGCACGCGCTGGGGCGGCACCTGCGCGGGGTCGACCGCGGCGACGGGCACCACCGTCGTGGAGATGATCTCGCCCTCGATCTGCTGCCCATCCTGCAGCGTGACCTCCTGCGTGTACGGGTTCCCCGCGGCGTCGACCCTCCGCACCGTGGCCCTCGTCACCGTGGCGCCCACGGGCGCGGCGGCCACCGTCTTGGACGCGATCGTCACGGTGCCCTTCCGCCGCTTCGCGAGGTGCGACACGCCCGCGCCCTCGGCGCTGCGGCCCAGCTGCTTCCACACCCTGATCTGGAACCCCTTCGCGTCCGTCTCGTCCTCCTTCTTCTCGGGCTTGTCGTTGACGGCGTCGGCGTCGGCTTCTTCTTCCTCCGTGGGAGCGGGCCTCTTGTAGAGCACGCCGGAGCGCGCGGCGCGGAGCAGGTCCTGGCTGTGCTGCGGCAGCAGGCCGGCGTCCTTGGGCATGCCCCAGGGCAACTCGACGTCCCAGATGTCGTTCTTCTGCATCGTCTCGTTGGGCTGGGGAGGGGCGACATTCACCCACTCCTGGCGCCACTGGCGCACGGGGAGGCCCTCGAAGTCATCGTGCTCGGCGTATCCGCTGCGGTTCGCGCGTCGGGTCTGCAAGTGGGAGCACACGTCAGAGGCGTCGGGAGCGCGGTGGAGCGATCACGGGGTCACTGGACTTACGCCTGGCGCCATGTTGGATTCCTACAAAATGCACAAACGCGAGGTGGCGAGAGAGGTTCCGACTACGGGTTACGGTGGGACTGGACGGGACAGTCGCGAAGCGCGCGCGCCTGACGTCGAGTCGTCGGTTACGTGAAGGAGAGTTTCTTCGTGCAGGTCGTGGCTGTTCCTGCAATAATCTGAGGGTATCGCGACGAGAATACTGAAGTCTGGAGCCTCAATTGACTGGAAGCCGTGCAACGCTTCAAAGGTTCGCTGCTGGAGTGATGGGTATACTACAAGCTGAAGCGCAGCCGTACTGTGCCAGGATTGGCTCTGTCCGGGGTCCTAGCCTCGTCGCGAAATCTGGAGCTTGCAATGGTATCTGTGCCTGAGAGGGTGTCACGTGCGTGATCACATGATCCGTGCCTCGGTGAGGAACCGTTCCTTTCGGTGAGCCCCCTGTCTTGAGTCACATCGTCACCTTCCATTCCCCCCCTTTTGACGGGAACCCGTAGCCTATCCGAGGATGCACAAACAAACCTAATCTCTGCGGATGCGATAGATGATAGAAGATTCTCCCGATTCTCCTCCGAGTCAACTGGTGCTGTGTGCGCTCCAGTCTGCAGTCATCCAAATCGTAGCTCTTCCTCCAATGCACCATGTACACCCCCCTCCCAAGCCTCAGTCCACATGTGCATGCAGTGTTGGCAGTCGGGCAGAAATCCCCTGACTAGATCTCTGTACCTCGAGACTCGGCTCTGGCGCAGCATTCTTTCCATAATCACGGCATCCGGACGCGTTCAGCGCCCAGCCTCCTCAACGAGGGAAGCAAAAAGTTCCATAGCCCACAGAAACTCCATTGCCATGTCTATATGCCCATAAGCTGTCCTGAATAATACTCCCGGAGTGGAGGTTGCAAAACGGGGGGATCTTTCCTCCTCCTACCGCCGTCCCCTTTCGCGCACGTTTCTTTCGTTTTCCCTAAAGGTGATGGAAATTCGACACGCAGTAGTTGTACATCTCTCTCGTCCCTTTGCTCTGCCGTCGTATAGTACAAATCCGATTTTCCGGTCTCGGCGTGATATGGTATTATCGGCCCTTTCGTGATGCTTTCGTTTCAGTTCCAGCTGCGACGACGTGAGGTTAGCTTCTATCTTTCTTGACGCCGACGATGATGTAGCTTCGTAGCGCAAGAAACTCACCCCTGGTCCTTTTGCCTGACGATACCCCCCTCGTCGCCCTTTTGCTTGCCCTGCACGGGAACACAATCAGCATCACCGTCCCAAAATATCCCATATATATTACATCGAGAGAGATAAACATACCGCGGCACCGCCCTCGACTACTAACCGATCAAACTGGAAGAACTGGCTGACGACCGTTTGCCTCTGCGCGAGCGGGTCAGCACAATCAACCTCTCCCATATCCGGCGTCTCGCGAACAAGACGCCTGTGTCAACATTCTCAAAACCCACCTTCAAGATCTGCAAGTCGTTCAGACCCTTCTGGATCAGCTCCTGCACCCGCCGCGGGTCCTCCACGTTCCTGTTCTCCCTGAACGCATCCCTCGTCCGCCGCTTCGCATACTCGCGGAAGTTGTACGCCGCGAACTGGTCTCCCTGCCTCAGCAGCTGTCGGTACTGTTTAAACAAAGGAACTGTCAGCACATCTGAATCCCAAAATATCTTTTCTCCTTTGCGTGGTTGAAATGGAAGCCGACGTGCAGCTAGCTGCAGGGCCGAGAGCTCCCGCGAAATTTTCCCAAAGCTCCCTTCGCCGCCCGGAGATGGCAAAAAAGAAGAACGTACCAATGACCGAACCTGCTGCGGCGCATCGCCCTTGAGAGCCTGTATCGCCGTCGCCATCGTATGCGCTGTGTGTGGGTATCGTGTAGTTTGGTGACTGACGTGAAAGAGGAGGGGGAGGGAGTTCGAGAAAAATGCGCTGGAGATTGTGATAGCGCTGTCACGCTGGGGATTGATAATATTTCGGCGGGCTGCCCGGGGTGTGGAAAGCTGGGGGAGCGCACCTATGATGCAACGCCAGCGCTCCCCCCCTCGGCTTTAGCAGCGTCTCGGCCGCGGCATTTTACTAATCCGCCCCCGGCCCACAACACCGAACCTCACATTTTCGTCACCTTTAGGTCAAACGCGACAAGCTACGGCTGTTCGGATGTGCCCAAAATTTCTGGACCCGGCGATTGTGATTTAGACCGTCTCCGGAGTTCGGGATTACATCGTACACGTTCCCTATCTCATTTTCAGCGTCTCCGCTGGTCATCGTCGGCGTATCCTGATGTCCTCCCGACCTCACAGGCTCCTTCGCTCACACGCAGCAGTGATAAATCATCGATTCTGGCCTCGTCCCGTGTAAATACCTCTATTATGCTTAATTATCTACAATGCCATTCCTCTGTTGTACAGGCTGCAGCAAACCCAGTCAGCGCGGCTAAAATAGGCACCGTGTATGTATGTGAATGTTCCGCTCAAAATGCCACAGCAGGGCTGCGATTAAACCGATTAAGGCAGGCCCATGAAGAGCTTCTCCATCGCAGGGTAGTTAGGTGTTCTGTGATGGTTGTCAGCGTCTGGAGCAGTCGGATTGCCGGAAGGAACTACTCACCCCATGCCAGTCACAGGGTCCCAACCCGGTACTGCTGAGAACCCCTTGGTGCCGCAACCCGGGTTGTCTCCGTTGGTCACGTCGTTGAGAATCTCGGGATGGGCGTAGAGCGTCGGATTGATGAAACCGACCGGCTTCTTGTTGGCCTCGATCCGCTTCTCGTTGATCATGTTGATGATCGAGCCGACCACCGGAGCAGATGCTGCAGACGGGTTAGCGATGAGCCATGCTTCGCATGAGAGGACTGGAGCTTACCAGAGGTGCCGAACGACAGCGAGAACTTTCCATTGACAGCGGTGACGTAGTTGGCACCGTTCGCAGAAATATCAGGGAAGCCGCGCACAGCCTTGGAGTTGTTGTAGCGGTCGGCTCCGTACGGCGGAGCGTGGCTCTTGTAGTACTCGTCCATCATCTTCTTCTGGTAGTCGGGGATGGCGAAGACGTTGGAGAAACCACCGCCAGATAAGATGGCCTTCTGACAGGCGCTCTCCGGGGTGTGCACAGTTGAGCCCTCGATAATCTGAGTTGCGCCGACAGACGTTACCCACGGGCAGCCGCCGGGGAACGAGGGGTTGAAGACGCCGTTCTTGCCATCGTTGTAGGCGCCCGTCTGCGTGTCGATACACTGTTGACCGTTGCCTCCAACACCGGAATCTCCGGAAGAGTACAGGACAGTGACGCCTTGTAGACCCATCTTCATGTACTCGGCGCACTGGCGTTCAACATACTTGCGGCCGAGATCGGCCTCGTTGAAGCCGTAGCTGGTCGAGATGACGTTGACCATCGGCACCGAGCCGCAAACCTTTTCGCCGTACTGCCCGTCAATGTTTGGGTCCTTGGAGCCGCCTCCCTGGAACTTGCAGTAGCTGCCATCGATGGCATCCAGGAAATTGTTGAAGCTTGCGCCTTGGTTCATGTCTCCAACCTGGTACAACGTCGCGGTTTGAGGGTAGATCATGGCCATGGCAAACTCGAGATCAAGAGCCGACTCTCCGTTGAAGCGGAAACTCTGGTTCTGCGTCTGCACTACGGCGTTTCCGACCAATGTGACGATGGGAGGAGTACCGGAAAGCCGGGGCTCGAACTCCTTGAAGAACATGTCCAAGTCTCCCTGGAGGAAGGCCTGCGGGGTGTATTCCACGATGCCGAGAGTGTTGTTGGACGCCTTCAAAGACCCGGGAGGCGTGGCGTAGAGCGCTCGCAGGCAATCCGGGGTAATCATCATGTCGCATTGCTCGAGGCTCATGAGGGCGTTCATGACAACGGCGCCCTGCTTGGGCCTGAACCCACTGTCCGGATCGCCCTGGATGGCGGGAGACTTGCCGCCGGTCCCGACCTCCCGCTTGGCGATCAGCTCCCGCTTCTTGAGCTGGCGTTTCTTCAACTCTTCCACGTGCTGCTCGGTGAGTTCGTGCTTCGTGTTCTTGCGCTGCTGGCCGAGGCGCTGGTCGAAGTGCACAGACGGAGTGACCATGTCGATGTGGCTCACAAGGTGCTCCGGAATATGGTATTTGTCGCACGCGATGTGGGTGTAGCCCTGCTCGTGCTTGTAGACGTGATACTCGGTTTTCAGAAGCCTCTCGACCTCTCCGGCGGTCGCGTTGAACTCTATCCAATTCCGACCCTTGGACAGGGCGACACGACTGCGGTGGACGCCCTCGGCCTCGAGCCATTGCATGACCAGAGCTATGGACTCCTGCTTCGGAGCAAACATCTCCACGATCTCCTCATGGGTCCAGTGTTTGCCGTAGTTAGGGGAGTCGGGATGCGCGACATCGTTCATAAACTCGTTTGCGCGGTGTAGGTTTGTCTGGGCGAGGCCGATCCGGACTGGCAGCCTGGCCATGGAGTGCAACCGGTGGTTCTTGACCCATTCCCTCCGAGCAGGGTGCCGCTCTTCGTGGACAACGTGCCTGTGCGACCGTGTCACCGGGTTGGCAGTGGTCACTGCCGCAAGGGCAGCGAGAAAGGTCGCAACAGCACTAAACTTCATCGTGTCTCCCGGTCGTCTTGTTCGTCAACAAACTTCAATCTCACTTCACACACATACACACGGATCTGGGAGGGCGGAAAGGTCAACGAGCGACGAGGCTGGCTATTTGTTGATGTTTAGCCGCTGTCGTCCAGTCATGACGAACCCCCACTGACGCATGGTGCCAGGTCCAGGCACGACGAATGCGAAACCGGTTTCAATACCATCCCGTGGGTTGTTTGTCTGGTGGTGGCCATCCAAAACGAGCATTTGGGTGAACGGCAGCCTGAGCGCATGGGATCCTGTAGCAAGGAGGGGAACACCTCTTACATGAGCAGTTTCTCCCAGCCGAGCCTGGGATGAGGAACCACTGCGTGGTTCAACGGACTGGACTGATAACATCGGAAATCCATGTGAAGCAGCTTGATCGGCAAGAGGCCGATAGCCGAAGGTTAAGCTTTGGGGCGCGATATTTCAAACATTCGTCTCATGTTGGTGCAGACCACAGTAAAATTCTAGGCGTTTGCCAAAGTAAGAGGACGAGGATGGCAGCCGATTCGTGTTGGTCATGCGAGACAGAGGACCAGACCTTCATGGACTTTTCTGCCAAGATGGATTTGATTCCGTAGTGAACCCCCTGAGATGACTCGCTGGACGATGGGAGAGTTTGCAAAGTTTGGATAAGGTCAATTGAAGGCTCGAGCCGCCGTCTGCAGTCCGGACCAAAGAAAGGTGAAACGTTATCAGGCATGAGACGATGCCTCGACATACCGCTGCATATTCAGCTTCTGCAGGGCCCGTTGCTCGTTGATTATCTCCCATAACTCGTCTGTTTCCTCCGGAGTCTCCGCATCGTCATCTTCTTCGGAAGCCGTTTGCGCAGGAGTCTCTTGAAACGAGAGAATCGCCGCCTCGAGGACTTCATCGGGCAGGCCATGTCCGTTGAGCATATTTTCGAACCTCGTCTTTGGCTGAAGTTCCGTGACCAGTTGAGACGTGAAAGCGTATTGGCGCTCGGCCTGGGTCGGCTTGACAACTGCAGCAGGTTTTGTGGACCGAGCAGCTTGCAGTAGCGGCGGAAACACCAGATTTGTTACAGAGGCGTTGAGGGACGTCAGTTCTGTAGGGTGCCCGTTTTCGGCAAGTTGCCATTGCAAGATCTTGCCCCGCGTGTGTCCCGACAAGACAGTTGTTCCGTCATGGTTTGGTGCCAAGCACGAGGCCGGACCAGCATCCTCATCAGCGACTCCAATCGGCGAGGTGACCTGAACGACAGTCGACGACGATTCGGAGCTATTCGGGCCAATCAGAGGCTTCTCCCCGATCAGCTCGACGAGGTAGAGAGATCTGTCCTCGGATGAAACGAAGACGGCACGGGCGCAGGGATCCATGGAAACGCAGAGCGGAGCCGTGGGGAAGAGCAGGGTACGAAGAATATCGCCCGTTTGATAGTTCCAGATGATGCACGTCTTGTCCTTGCTGGCAGACACGCAGATGCTGGTTTCCGGGTTGACGCTGCGGCTGACAGCAAGCGATGTGATTGCAGCACGATGGTTGGAAAGGGTGCGGTCCGGCTCGCTCTCTGCAGAAGCATTCGTCTCCAAGAGACGGGACAACGTCCACACATGGACGTTGGAGTCTTCGGACCCTGTGATGATGTGATGAGGCGTGGCGGCCAGGCACGACACGGCCTGGACATGGCACGGGGGCGTGGTCAGCAGACGACCTGTGCACGTCTGTTGTTTCGTTAGCCACACGACACACGACACACGGGGTGGTTTCTTCCTGGTTTGCTGTTCGGAACGGAAATGTTTACTTACTTCCCACAAGATCAGCCTGCCCTCGGAGGTCCCTAACGCCAAGACATCGTCGATCAACGCCAAGCTGCGGATTCGCTCAGGGAAGGTCACGACGGTCTCCTGGATGCCTCGCGACCTCGAGTAGACGTGGACCTGGGACTTTTCGTGCTGGGCGGCAAAGACGTGCGAATCACTGACAGCCAAGCAGTGGGCCGCCGTGTTGCTCTTCTTCAGAGTCGACTTGACAGAGTAGCTGGGGCTGAGCGTGTGGGCGTAGATTCCGATATCCTTGGAGACGGCGGTGTTTGCCGCAATAGGCGGGCCACAGATGGACGAATAGAACTCCTCCGACAACATGGCGGCGTTGGCGGGAACGAGGTGTGTGACCCGGAGAGTGGTAAAGGTCGGCTAGGTGTGTCTGCCTTGGATGTCCGAGAGCGGAACTGACTCTTGAGTCCTCGGGATGTGAGAGGAAGCAAGGGGCAACGGAATTCGCAGACGGCCTCGCTATCAGCCGCGTTCGAGAACAGGCTCTGACCGCGGGAGCAACAAGGATGGCAAAAACGTGGCCGGGAACGAACGAACACCACGAGAATGCGAGATTGATCCGCCAAGGCAAGCGTCCCGACTTGAATCTTCTTCGCGCCCACGTTGAGGACTTGGACGGCTTCGATGTTGATGGCCTGGCCTGACCGGGAGACGGGTGATGCGGGACCCGAGAACGGAGCGCGGATAGCTCGCGACGGAACAAAGAATCAGGTTTCTTCTTTTGGTCGATGGGACGCCGGTGCACTTGTGGCACTGAGACAGCAGCTGACAGAACTTGGAAAAAGTTGTTGATATGTCGACGACTGACGGCGAGACGAGGCTGCATCGAGGTACAAGATGGTGAAAAAATTCGAGTCCACCCAAAATGTTATCGATAAGGAGGTACTTACAGGTACATGCTGAGGTACCGGAATCCAGGTGCTGTCCAAAGATGGAAAGTGGAACTGGAAGGTGCGCTTGCCCCCCCCCCGCCCACCTTCAGGCGCGCCTTCCTCCAGTGTTCCAATCCCATGTGAGGTGGCTTGTAGGGCCGCCTGGCTCGATAGGCGCTAGCAGCCGGTGGCCGCTAGGACAGGTCTCGCTTTGACGCCACAGGGGGGACACGACCTGTGATCGGCTTCTAAGCCAGCTACTAATTCGCCCTTACAGCACCTAGCCCATGGGCCTTGGAAGCCTGCCACGGTTCCTTCGAAACACTGTGAACGCTAACAGGCCGCTCTCCGTCGTTCCTTCCCACGAGGTGTTTAGATGCTTAGGTGCTTAGGTAGGGGCGACCGAAGGAAGGCACCTCTCCGCCTGGAATTCCCGCTACTTCCAGCCGAGCCCTGAAGCCTTTCCCAGCTTCATCTACCTACATGCATCACCACATCACCAACACCACGATCTTCCAAGCACTTTCAAGAGACGCAAGACATGTCTTCTCCGCCGCAGCGTTAGCTGGCGCCACTAGATCCATCGCTTCTCATCGTCCCGGTCTCGACACAAGGCCAAACTCGTTACTACCGGTGCCTTGGACCAGAAATGTGATGATTCTCCCTCGAGCTGCACCGCTATTGCTCACCGCTGCGACCAAGAGCTTTCTTTTTCCTCTGCGATCGCCCGCCATCTTATCTTGTCCGCACGCACCGGGGTCCGGATCTGGACTCTAGAGAACGGATACCTGGGCCTCGCTCGCGTGTCGAGCTCCATATTCCATCTGACGTGACGGCCTCGCCTCTGCATGTTCGCTTCCAGCGTATCGCATCGTCACATATCGCCTGCAGCTCGCCAACATTGCTCACGCCTGCGCCTGCGCCTGCGCTTCAGCGTCTCTCGGACTCTCGAGCCTCTTCAGACCTTCAGATTTCAGCCGCTCGGTCCTGCGTCACTGATTCAGCATGCCTGCCGCGAGACGGCGTCCCCTTCACGCATCTGAGACAGGGTGAGATAGCAGCGGGCCAAAAGCGACGCTCTGAGCCGTCGATAGGCAGATGAAGATGGACCAGACCAGAAACTCGACCGGTCAGCCCCGATCGTTCCAAGGCAGGACGTGCGGTCAAGATCTCTCTCGCGAGTCGCCCGTCGTTGATTCTTGGTTCATCAAATCTGCCAGCCAGGATTTTTGCCAGGAACAGCTCTCTGGCCTCCAACACCCCGGGCCCTGGCACAGGCCGCCCTGCAGGCAATCCATGTCCATTGCCCTGGGGCCGGGGCAGGCCACGAATCGACGTCGCATTTTTATCCAATGATGCGGCGATTCCCTCTGCGAGCTGCTGTGCCTCTCTGCTGCCCTGAGAGCTGCATGCGACCTGCAATTGCGGCAGAGGGCCACCAAGTACGGAAGGATGCGACGTGATGCGACGGATCATGGGCAATGTCATTACCTCCCGTGCCATTGCTGATGCGGATGCGGTCGAGCACCATCCGACACGGCACGACAATGGCTTTGCGCGGAGCGGAACAGAGAAGAGCAGACCAAAAAGGGAGAGAAGAGACGAGACGTAGCGCAGCTGGGCAAACACCAACAAGCAACGCAGAAAAGGCTGCCCACTCCAGGGACCTCGCCCTCGCCCTATCACGACGCGCTCGCTGCTGCGCCGCCCCTCAATCTCCTGTTGATCTCGGCAGGGGAGTCGAGCCGATAGGGGACAACAGGAAGGAGAAAGCCGAGGGGGGAGAGAGACAATGACAATCGAGCCGATCCAACCCCCCCCAAATCCAACTGCCACAGACGATGTGCCGAGACGATCACCTGCCACGTCCCGGAGCTTCTCGCCATTTGCAACTTTTTTGTGCTCGCCGTAATCTCGCCTCCTGAGGTGGACGCTGTGTGGCGTGGCTATGACCGGATCATGGATGGAAGAGTATCAATGAGCAAGCTTCGCCCATTCACCACCATTCATACAGACGTCACGACGACGGCTTGTGCCACTTGGTGTTTGCACAGCATTCGGTTTGCTTGGGACAGACGAGACGGAGACGGGCTGGTGTCCCGGTGCTGTGTGCTGCGTGCTTGTGGGCCACCACCAACACCACACCAACAACAAGCAGCTCATGCAGAGGCATGGAGCATTGCAGTGCAGTGCGGGTGCACATGCGGATGCGGATGCGACGCGGACGCGGACGCAGCCACACAGACGCATCGGCCGCCCTGAGGCGATTTGCACTAATGTGGGATAGGCGGGAACAGATGCCTGTCGAGGCGTGGTCCCGTTATGTTGGCCGTTGGGTCTGCTGGTGTCAGGTCTGTTCTCGAGACCCTTCGATGACCCCGGCGCAGATTAAATGATGGGTTTATTCTGGTGTCATTCGGAATTCCTCGTCGAGGACAAACCCACGATGGTGGGTAGAGCCGACGCATTTCACATCTCGTACAGGTCAAGAGACCCTTTAAACCTCCATCGTACAGCCGTTCAAGCCTCCATCTTGCAGGTTCACAATGGGGCTTGTGGACACGCACATGTGTCATGGACGCGGGGCCTTAATCCGCCGCCACGGTGAGAGAAGAGATTTTTTTACCAGTCCAGTGCCGAGCTGTCGGAATCGAGTCGAGTCTGTTGGTCACGATGGGACGGTCAGCACTTGGCCCTCCACATACGGATACACATGTTTATTACGAAATAGTGCTAATTAAGTGCGGTTAATGTCTCTGAAAACTCAATGGACAGCGAGCTGCCGTATGCAGGCCAGATGTGCATACCGAGTCCACAACCAGCGTGGTATTATTGAAGGCCGGTCCATGACCCCCCCCTTCATATTGCTTTTTCCTCCTCAGTCTTGTCTCCTCGGAGTGGACCGAGGAAACGGGTCGAAAGCTCTCATCTCACTTCTCTTGAGCTGCTGCGCCTGCTGCCCCTGACCTGGCTGCCCTACCCATTCCCCATCCCGCAAAATCCGGAGGCCCGCAGTGCTGGTGCCCTTGTCTCTGCCAGCAAGCAAGCTGCTGCTGACTTGACTCTCTCATAAGGACATTTGATTATTACACGACGACCCAAAGACGGTAAAAACGGGTACTCTGCAAGTAGGGAGTAGTACGAATACAACACTGTACACTGCACACTGCCATGTATGTACGATGCATCTGTAAATGTACTGCATACTACATTCTGCCTGTCCCGCTTCTGCGGTACAACGCTGTCATTTCTTACAGTCTTGTTAATAAGTCGTTGGGCACTCTATTCACTCTGCCTTGTCCTTGCACCACACCCACTAACCACACAGACGCCGCAGCGGCAGAAGAAAAGACTCGACGGGATGGACCACACGGGCTACCACTAATACATGGTACGCTACTGCAGAGCAGAGCAGAGAGAGAGGGGACGGACGACGCAAGGGCGATGAGCGCCGCCGCGGTCAGCAATAGCAATGTCTTGCAACTAAACATGGGCCGCCGCCCGTCATTTCGCCCTGGGAGACGAGGATGAGGGGATGATTGTTTTGTTGTTGCTAATCCTCCTGGCTCTCCTGTCCATCGAGGTGGCACAGCATACGCAGCTTTCCCTTGAGCAAGCCTTCTTCCATCTCACACCGTCGATGAGGACCGGCAGCAACCCTGTCCAGACTCCAGAGAGTTGTTGGTGTTCTATCCAGACTCTCTGCCTACATCTCTGCATCCACGCCCTCTCATCTCCCAGGCCGTTCGTCCATCCAGGGTCCTCTCACAGGCCCTCCCCTCTCCTCTCCACCCCCTTCTCCTCTCCGACTGATTCCCTCTTAGGGATCCCGGGCCCGAATACTTCGTCTCTTTTCGGCGCCTCGCCTCGCCTCGCCTCGCACCCAGTCTGTCGGGCAGCCAGTCCATAGTATCGAAGCTCGATCCCTGGCTAGAGCTTCTCCTGCTCCCCTGATCCGTCCAACCCAAGCCCACGGACATGCGCAGGAGCAACAGCAGCAGCAGCAGCAGCAGCAGCAGCAGCAGCAGCAACAGCAACGGGAGCAACGTCCCATTCACGCCGGAGCCTCTCGCTGCCTCTCTGCCTCAACTCTACAGTCTACATAATAATACTACAACACAAAAACTCGGTCGAGCTCCATCTACATCTCCAGCCCGGTCCCTGTCCAGTCGTCAGCCCTGCCCTGTCCGGCTTTAAGGACATCGCAGCTCCCAGTCCTCCCAGTGGCCACGACCTCATGATACCCCCTGGCAAGCAGTTCTCCCCTTTTCTCGCCCTTCACCCAATGGCATGAGCATCAACCCATGTGGCATGCACCCCATGTTCGCGTTAGACGTTCCAGCTCCCTTCCCTGCCCCACACCCGGCGGAGGCCCTCCCTGCAAGGAACATCTCTCCAACAACCTTTAAAACAATCCGTCCGCCGGTCCTGGGGCATAGACGCTCCGTCCGGAGCATGAAAAGTCTACTGCCACTGACGCTGCCATCCAACACCACTCCTCCGCCGCCGCCGCCGACGACGACGACGAACTATTCGAGACCTAGCATCCTGTCGATTCCGCCGCCGTTCCACATCCGACCCGACCACCATCCCAGTCACTGGCAGCAAGAACACCACCAACACCACCAACAGCAGCAGCAGCAGCATCCCGACGAATACCAACCAGGGGATTTATGCATCCATCCCGGCACCATGGCCGAAGCCGCGGAACCGACCTTGGACTGCAACCTGCCGGAGCTCTTGGCTCAGGACCTTGAGTTCTCGGCTCTCGTCTTTGCCGCCAAGAACATGACTGCCGGAGCTCCCTCGCCCGCCCTCGCCTCCGACGAAGAAGAGTGGCCGTCGGCAGAACCGCCCCAGGTGCTCGGCGCACCTTGTCATCCCAACGGCGTACCGCAGTTCCAGCCCCTAGGCGCCATCGACGAGAAGAGCTCCCGCAGCGGAGCCAGCGAACACGATATTTCGGACGCCGCGTCGTCGAGCTCAAGTGGCATGTCCTTTAGCGAGGCCGGGGGAGACGACGATGACGATGACGAAGCGGCCGCGTCGCCGCAAATACGCCAGCAATCCGTCATCACCACCGACACGACCATCTCCGCCTCGAGCCAACCACCAACCGCAAACACCCACAAACGCCTCGTCTCCTTTTGCGATGGATCCGACGACAGCAGCATCACACCGGGGAGCTGGATGGACCTGGAGCCGGAAGCCCCCGGCGACCACCCGGAGCTCGGCAAGAGCCTGGACCAATCACCCGTGTCGACGCCCATCAAGCCGGTGCGGCCGCTATCCCGGTTGGGAGACAAGTCCATTAACGAATCTCCGCCGCGGGCCAAGAGCGCCAACGCCGCCGCCGCGACCGCGTCCGGACGCCGGCTGTCCAACCCGTTCGACGGGTACACGCGGCCGGCCAGCCGGGCGCGGAGCCTGCAGGTCGATCCGACGACGGCCGCCGCCAAGGAGAAGAACCGCCACTCGTTCCACTCGATGCACTCGGTCGAGATCCCCGTCCCGACGCGGTGCTCGTCGCTGAAGCACCGCGTTTCTTTTACAGACGACGCCCGGAAGGTGATCACGCCGCGTTCGCGGGCCCGCTCGCATACTTCCTCGTCGCGCGCGCCGTCCGAGCACGTTGTCGCACCCGGCACGAACCGGAGCTCCATCATCGCCGACCTCAAGGAGGAGCTCGAGCCGTGGTTCCGCTACCTCGACGAGCAGGAGGGCGGCCTCGCGCCGCCGCTGCTCGTCACCCCGCGCCGCCCGACGTCAAGGTCGGCGGCGGAACCGTCGAGGTCCGTCGTGACGCCGCGCCCCAGGTCCCAGGCACATAACAGGTCGCGCCCGACGTCCTCGGTGAGCGCGTCGTATACCTGGCTCGAGGACCCCATCGACGCGCCCTCGCCGTCATCAGACGAAGCCCGCCGCATCCCCCTGCCCCCCAACGTCGTCGAGTCCCTCCGCATCTCCGTGACATGCTTCCCCGAGACGATGCTCCTCTGCTCCAGCCTCTCCATCGAGACTATCCGCAACTACTCCCGCAAGGTCCGCCACCCGGCGCTGCAGGAGCCCGTCGCCCGCCCGGAAACGCCGCCGGCGTCCCCGAAGCAGCGGTGGCGCTGGCTCGCTCCCCGCCGCACCGCGAACTCGGTCCGCTGCCGCTCCCGCTCCTCGTCCTCCAACGTCGACCTCCCCTCGATGCCGCCATCCACGGCGACGCTCCTCGCGCCGCCCCAGTGGTCCCGCATCCGCAACCTCTTCCCCAACGGGTCCGACTATCTCTGCGACGCGCTCTACGCCCACGTCGTGGCTTACAACTACATCCTCCCCATGGTCCAGAGCGCCCCGCGCCCGCCGACCCCAGGAACCCCGGGGACCCTCGAGACGAACTCCGGCAGCACGGACGACTCCATCCCGAAAAAGGCCGCCACTTTACTGGGCTTGCAAGGCCTGCAGGACGGCACGCTCCCTCTCCCGCCGCCCCTGCGCAAGAGGTCCAGCATGTTCATGAGCCGCCGCGCCTGCTCGTCGCGGCAGTCCGTCCTGCCCCCGCCCACGCCCGCGCCGCCCGCGACTCCCGTCCAGCAGACCTCGTCGTCCGACGTGCCGCTGCGCGACCTCGTGATGGGGCTGAGGCGGTGCGTCGCGAGGCTCGTGGCGACGCTGCGCGCCGAGGGGTCGGACGGACCGCTCGCGGGGGAGAGCGTCAACGAGATTGATCCGTTGATCATGAGGTCGCTTTGCGAGATTGTCAAGTGCTGCGAGGAGTCTCCTACGAACGAGAGGCTTGGCTAACTGTATATTATTATTGCGCGTTGTTTTTGCTTTGTCGAATTCTTTCGTGCTCAGCTCAGCGATTCTTTCTCTTCATTTCGAACCCGTTTTCATCCATGTAGATATATTATCTTCAACACTAGGGGGCGAGGAACAAAAAAAGGGATGGGGGGAGCATGCGGGACTTCGGGGCTTTTCGTCTTTTTTTTATTTTCTGATATTTTTTGTATTTGGTATATATACCCTCCTTCTCGCCGGACGGCCAGGTGATTGCGTCGGCCTCGTACGACCACACGGTCCGGCTCTGGGACGCCGCCACGGGCGCGCACCGCCAGACACTGGAGGGCCACCAGACACTGGAGG
>WIGM01000177.1:0-23354 GCA_014235935.1 Colletotrichum musicola
TTTGCGGACCGAATGGCGTCAGTCAGTTTTCTGATTTCGATGTGCACTTGCTCCTGAGTTTTTTGCTGGTTCCAAACGGAGCCGCTGGTCGGATGTTAGCACGCCATTGCTTGCGACAACTTCGGACTGCTGTACTTACAGTGACAGGGTGATGAGACTCAGCTGGAGAACCTGAGTATATGAGGTAATGTGCGAGACGAGGTCGCGAACGACACTCGTCTTCAACGTGGCCTGAAGGTTTGCGCGTGCTCTCTCGATTGGGCCGGGATTCGGGGCCAACTCCGGGAGCGCCAACCTCAACCTCTCGAGCGTACTACTACAGGACTTGAGAATACGGTATATGTCTTGGTGGTGTTCTCTTTCAAATGGAAGCTGTGTCGGGTGCTGCTCTAAGGTTCGCGCGACATTGCGCAGTGCTGCGTAAAGATTTCGGATCGTTTCGCGAAAGTCACGAATATTTGCGTCGATCCCCTTCGTTTCTTCCAAGAACTTCCCAGCGCCTTCGCCAATCTTGAGGGCCACGCCGACAAGCGTCATGGTGAACGCCGCGATGCTGATGGGATCCGCCATTGTGTGCGAGTGCCCGGACGCAAGCGTAAATCCGATGTCGATGGGGATGTCTATCCGTCTGCGACGTAGTCACGCTATTTAATCGTCGTGGAAGTTCGTTGAGCTTGACCTTGACGGGGTATCAAGGTGCATATTATGAAGACGACGCAAAGGTCCGAGGTCAACGTGCTGCGAGGGAAACGCGGTATACTGGTGGTGCACCAGTCTGTCGTGGACAGCAGCGATGGCAGTGATTTATTCGAGACTGCTGCATCGAGACAAAGGATGTAAGCAATAGTTGTCCTCCCCGCGATCGACAGAAGCTGGCCCTCCTTTGGTTTCCCCCTCCGCTCTCCGCTCTCATCTTTCCCCAGGGGAGTCACCGCTCGCAGGACTTACGCTTCCTGGGAGGGCATGGCCACAAGCGACACGGAATCACGCGCGTACACGTAAGGCAACTGCTGTGGCGTTTGTAACCCCGGGTTGCCTTGGATCCTTCAGCTTCACCGAGGACGCGGTCCCAGCAACTTCGCCAACTCAACCATTATGGCTCTGTTCTCGGGCCAGACCTGACGACGGCCCGTTAGTCAATAATTCAGTAGCTTTGGAGGGAATCGGGTGCCATACCATGCCTAGCTCACGGCAAAGGAATTCCCCAGTGCAACCCCCCCCCCCCCCCCCGCGGGGTTTGGTCCTTGACCGGGGACAGCGCCGCCGCGCCGCCGTCATGCATGCATTAGCTTCAGCTGCCTCGGCTTGGCCCAGTTGAACCAGTTGGCCAAGTTCATCCCGAGCTGTAAGGAGAGAAGACGAACTTCCAAGCAAAGGTACAGACACCAGTCACCATGTGGCGCAGCGAGACACGGGACGTCGAAAGTCCAGAGGCTATTGCTCGCTGGCCGGTCAATGACACCGATGACGGCTGGGATCTGCGTGTGTCGCAACCTCGAACAACGATCTAAGAACCGCCATTGGCTATATTCCAGCCACTCATGAATTGCTGCCTGTTCTTGGGTGCATTGGCATTAGCTACATACATCCACCTCGCACCCAGCCGCCGTCGGCACTGTACGCGAGGGTTGCATTCAAGCTTCGGGAGGATGTTTGTTCACGCCCGAAACGAGGCGGGTTGCCCTCCAGTTGGGTGACACGAAGAGGAATACCTACACCGCGTCCGGTTGATTCAAGTGTTGTCTCGCTGCCCGTCAGTGTGCAATGACTGAAAAGCTGGTTTTCCCCGCTCAGTTCAGCTGGAAGCGTTACCGGGGTACAGGAGCTGGTATCAGACAAATGATGCAAGACAGTTTGTAGTCTGCCTCATGGTATGGCAAGGGAGATGGAAGGATCGGCTTCGCCACCACAGCCCTACACTACGCGACTACACTACACGAGGGCCAAGAAGCATTTCTTCTTCTCTCCTTCCCCCTTGGTTCTCCGCATTGGGTATATACAAGTCAAGGTGTACAACGTCGATGGTCGATGACCGAAAGGATCCAAATGACGGCCTCGTGCAGGTGTTCCCTATGATTTGCACAGCCTTCCCTGGGGGGACGTTGGCAGCACGGCAAAGCAAGAACGCGGGAACAGACCTTGGATCCAATTGGGGCCTGGCGGTCTCCCCGTCCCACTGTGACACCATGGTTCGTCCCGTTTCGCCAGCCTTATTAGGATTATGGTCGCCTTAAATCAATGTGCAGCCCGACAGTCCTTCACTTAAGAGCCGGGATGGGTTTTGGCAAGGAAACAACATCAGCCCTATGTTGCCTCCCGTCGTGTTTCTCTTATGATGATCTGCTCTCGAAACGTACTGAAGCCCATTGATCAGATCACCAGCTCCTCACGATGATGTCTCTCGATGACCTCCATGACGGGCCAACCGCATCGGCCTCTGTCCAAGACCAGCAGGCACTACACTCCCGCAAGCGACATATCAACGATCGAGCTGTCATCGAAAATCCCCTGAGTGAGTTTGCGTTCTCTTTCTTCATCTCAATGGGTTAGAAAACCCACTCGATTTCGAACACTTGAGATGGGATGTGATCCTTGCTAACGGACCCCTAAAGCACACTTGACCGACGAACAGCTAGAAGCCGACGTGACGGCCTTCGCGGAGCGATGCCTGACTGTGGACAAGATCGCTCTCTTGCGCGCCGCCCGCGTGGCCAAAGACATCAAGTTGTATGACGAGGTCGCCCGTAATCCCAGCCACGAGGCGGGAAAGCTCCTCGTGGAGCTAACCGACGTGGAGAAGAAGGCACTTTGCCGTGAACGCGATGGCCCATTCAGCGAAAAGGGCATGTGGACCATCATCATCACCGTATCTCTGGCAGCTTTTCTCCAGGGTAAGAACGTTCCCCTATCTCGTACAATCTCGAGGGGTATCATGGATGCTGATCCCGGCTCAGGGCACGTGCAAGCATCCTTCAACGGGTCTTCGCTATACGCTGATCAATTTGGCCTTAAAAACACAGAACCTGTGGCAACGTCACGCAGGTCCCTTGGTCCTGGAACCGACGACTGGAAGCTTGGGGGTGCCAATTCGTCGCCATTCTTTTTCGCCGCGTTGCTCGGCTGTCCACTGGCACTTCCGGTGAACCACTATCTCGGCCGCAGGGGAGGAATGGTGGTCGCGGCAGTCTTGATATTTGCCAGCTCCTTGGCATCCGCTTTTGCCAGAAGCTGGCAGGAGCTCTTTGGTATCCGTTTGATTAATGGCATTGGTCAGTGTGCTCCTACATCAAAAGAATCATCGGCTAACAGCGTGCATAGGTATGGGCTTGAAGGCCGTCAGTACTCCCATCCTTGCCAGCGAGACGGCGGTCGGCTTCTGGCGTGGCACATCGATTCTGGCCTGGCAATTGTACGTTGCCTTTGGAATGATGATAGGCTTTGCCTTCAACTTGATATTCGACACTGCCACAGAAAAAAGGTTGACGTTCCAACTGATGGTCGCGGCACCCCTTGTCCCATCGCTGGCACTGTTGGTCCTGGTAATATGGTTCTGCGACGAAAGTCCGCGATACTTGATGCGCGTGTCGAGCCCCAGGTACAACCCGCAGCGGGCGTATGAGATCCTCAAGAAACTCAGGAACACGGAGCTCCAGGCGCTCCGAGATATCTACCTCGTCCACAAGTCCATCGAGCAAGAAGAGTCGCCCAGTCGCTATGTCGATCCGCGAATCGTACCAGACTTCCTGCCGACCATGTACGGTTTTCTGAGGCAATACAAGGAACTCTTCACGCAGCGGCGTCTGCGAAACGCGTTGATTAGCAGCTCGACGGTGGCTCTCGCCCAGCAGCTGTGCGGCATCAACGCCCTTGCTTTCTATTCGGGGACTCTGTTCAAACGCGCGGGCCAGACTAAAAGGAACTCCATGTTGTTCAGCTTGGGTTACGGGGCGGTCAACTTCCTATTCGGACTCCCCGCCATCCGCACGATCGACACACTCGGACGGAGGAAGTGGCTGGTGATTACCCTGCCGGTGATGGCGCTTTTCCTGGTGGCCGCAGGGGCTTCCTACAACATAAACAGGGAGAAGATAAACAGCGAGGAAGTACCCGACCCTGCCCGGAGTGGTGTGGTCGCCGTCTTCCTCCTGTTGTTCGCAGCAGCATACTCACCCGGCCTGGGCCCGATTCCCTTCACGTACGCGTCGGAGAGCTTCCCGCTCTCGCACCGCGAGGCCGGGGCGGCGTTCGCAATCGCCGTCAACCTTGGTTTCGCGGGTCTGCTGTCCATCTTCTACCCGCCGATCAACTCGGGGCTGAAGGACGACGGATCCCTGTACCTGTTTGCGGGACTGAACATCGTGGCCCTCATCTTGGTGTTTCTGCTCCTGGAAGAGACCAAGAGGCGAAGTCTGGAAGACCTGGACATGGTATTTGCAGTCTCGAAGCGCGAGTTCATGGAGCACCAGGTCTTCAAGTACTTGCCGTGGTTCTTCAAGCGGTACGTCCTCGGGAGAGACGACCTGGTCCAGCCGAGTCTATACACTGATCGGATCTGGGGGTCGTCGGGAGGGGAGAGCCCGCGGGGAGTGAACCTTGGGGGAGGGAGAAGATTCAGTTCAGAGTCTGACGGGAGCAGCGTTCATGCTTAGACAGAGAGACAAAAGTGTGGGATTTTTCGTAGTAATTGCAGCGAGTTCGTAATGCCGCCTGATGCCCAAGACCAGCGGTCGTTGATGCGGCGGTGATTTTAGAATTGTGACTGCGGGTCCAGACCGATGCGCATCGTCAGCACCTCCGTGCCCGCATGCGCCAGTGCTGACGACGAGGAGTTTCAATGCGACGATGCCCGGGGATTAAGCGGTGTTGCCGTTGTGCTGCGGTGATGCTGGGTCTCTGGGTCAGATACGGGTAAACCAAGGGCAGAACTCGTTTCACACTGGCCACTCAAGAGCGTCTGTGGCGTGTTGTCTCGTCACCAACACCTTCACCGCCGTGCGTGCTCGCGTGCCAGTGCTTGTCTCGAGGCGAGCTTTAGCGTCATCCCGCAAGGACGCCGGCCCCATCTTTCCCCGCCGGGGACCGCACCCCGGACTTTTGGCGGCGTCGAGCCGGAGTTCTAGCGGCTGCCGACGCCACGGCCCCACTAAAGGCCCTGGCCTGTGACGCCCATTGGCCCCGCCGTGGAACACGAAAACGAGCTGGAGCGATGGAGGTGTCACGCCTCCCAGCCGTCTGGAGATCCAGACCAAGGTAGAGGCATGCTGTAGTAGTTCTGATGTTCAGCTTGGTATTTTCGAGCCGATATTTAGACGATATTTTGGTGGTGTTTCCTGGTATTTTAACTCGGGTGCCCTCTCAAGACAGAATTGAATAGTGCCTAATGCGCAAACTTCAGCTTACGTCCTTGCCTTTACTCATCTCAAAGTTACAGCGCTCACCCAGCGTCCACCATTGGAATTAGCGCTTGGCGGTCGCTAAAGCGCAGCACTGGTCCGATAAGATACCCTGTCGCGTCCCACTAATCAGGGCCCCCCTCAGGACGTCATCGAACGTCCCAATTTCAATCTCGGACCTTTGGCGTCCCGTCCGCCGCGGCTTGCCGTCCAAGTCGTCCTCGTGCTCTCCTATCCCGACTATCCTCTTCCCGTCCTGTTTGCCTCCCGACCCAGCCAACGAGAGAAGACTCCAACAGACACAACAGCCCGCCATGTCTTCTCTGAGACTGACCATCGAGGACGGCCAGTTCCGCGACGGCTACGGCAGGCAGGTCGTCCTCCGCGGCCTCAACGTCGCCGCCGACGCCAAGCTCCCCAGCGAGCCCGACCAGCCCTCCCACGTCGGCGAGGACTTCTTCGACGGCGACGACGTCAAGTTCCACAACCGCCCGTTCCCCAAGGAGGAGGCCCACGAGCACTTTTCGAGGATCAAGCGCTACGGCTACAACACCATCCGCTACGTCTTCACGTGGGAGGCCATCGAGGCTGCGGGCCCCGGCCGCTACGACGAGGAATGGATCCAGCACACCATTGAGATTCTGAGGATAGCCAAGGAGTACGGCTTCTACGTCTTCATGGACCCCCACCAGGACGTGGTACGTCTGCACTCACCGCGCTTGCGCCGTGTCGAGATTGCACGAAACTGACACCCCTCAAGTGGTCTAGGTACTGCGGCGGCTCCGGCGCGCCCATGTGGACCATCTACGCCTGCGGCCTCAACCCGCAGAGCTTCGCCGCGACCGAGGCGGCCATCGTGCACAACACCTACCCGAAGCCCGCCGAGTTTCCCAAGATGATCTGGTCCACCAACTACTGGCGCCTCGCGGCCGCCACCATCTTCACCATGTACTTTGGCGGCCGGGACTTTGCGCCCAAGTGCATCATCAACGGCATCAACATCCAGGACTACCTGCAGGGCCACTTCGTCGCCGCCTGCGCGCACCTCGCGAAGCGCATACACGAGGCGGGCGACCTGGAGAACGAGGTCGTCGTCGGCTGGGAGAGCATGAACGAGCCCGGCACGGGGCTGGTGGGCTACGCGGATCTCAGCGTCATCCCGAGCGCGCAGAAGCTCAAGAAGGGCAGCTGTCCGACCATCTGGCAGACCATCCTGACGGGCTCCGGCCGCGCCTGCGAGGTCGAGACGTGGGACATGGGCGGCATGGGCCCCTACAAGGTCGGCCGGTCGCTGATCGACCCCCACGGCGAGATTGCGTGGCTGCCCGCGGACTACGACGACTCGAGGTACGGGTGGAAGCGCGACGAGGGGTGGAAGCTGGGGGAGTGCATCTGGGCGCAGCACGGGATCTGGGACCCCAGCACCGACACGCTGCTCAACAAGAACTACTTCTCCAAG
The DNA here is from genome assembly GCA_014235935.1 of Colletotrichum musicola. NCBI lineage: Eukaryota > Fungi > Ascomycota > Sordariomycetes > Glomerellales > Glomerellaceae > Colletotrichum > Colletotrichum musicola. Next base: position 6,853 of record WIGM01000177.1, read on the forward strand.
AACCCGCGGACGGGCAAGACGATCGACCACGTCGAGTTCACCAACACGTACTTCATGGACTCGTACCGCCTGTACCGGGACGCGATCCGGCCGATCCACAAGAACTGCATCCTGCTGATGCAGTACCCGACGCTGGAGCTGCCGCCGCAGATCAAGGGCACCGAGGACGACGACCCGATGATGGGCTTCGCGCCGCACTGGTACGACGGCATCACGCTCATGACGAAGCGCTGGAACAGGGTGTGGAACGTGGACGTGGTGGGCGTGCTGCGCGGGAAGTACTGGCACGAGGCGCTGTCGGTCAAGGTCGGGGAGACGGCGATCCGGAACTGCTTCAAGGACCAGCTCGCGACGCTGCGGCAGGAGGGGCTGGACCGGATGGGGAAGCACCCGTGCGTGATGACGGAGTTTGGCATCCCGTACGACATGGGGGAGAAGAAGGCGTACAAGACGGGGGATTACACGGACCAGTCGCTGGCGCTGGACGCGAATTACTTTGGGGCCGAGGGGTCGGGCATGGAGGGGCATTGTTTGTGGGTTTACGTTGCCAAAGTAAGCAAATTCTCAAGGAATTTCCACGCAGGTACTGACGTTGGTAGAATACCCACGAGCACGGCGACCTGTGGAACGGCGAGGACCTCTCCGTATTCTCCCTCGACGACAAGACGTTACCCATGTCGCCTCTGCCACGCAGCGAGGAGCCGAACCAGTCCTCCGACAACCCGCGCAGCTCCACGAGCCGCGACGTCCCGGACGAGACCAAGGTCACGCCCGAGAACCTCCAGAAGACCATCACCAACCCGTCGATATCGTCCACCGCGCAGGCCAAGGACCCGTCCCTCACGAACGCGCCCGGGCTCCGCGCCGCTGAGGCTTTCGTGCGTCCGACTCCCGTGGTCGTGGCGGGTGACGTGCTCCAGTACGGGTTTGACCTGCGCGGGTGCACGTTCACGCTGAAGTTGAAAGCCTCCGCGCCGCCTGCGGAGGGCGCGCCAACGGTGGTGTTTTTGCCCGAGTTCCACTTCCCGCAGGATCACTGCCAGGTGGAGGTTTCGTCGGGGAAGTGGGCTATCAGCACGGACGACGACGAGGGACCGCTGGTGCAGAGGCTGAAGTGGTGGCATGGGGACGGGGAGCAGAGCTTGAGGGTTAGCGGGCTTGTGAGGCAGCATAATGTCGCGGAGGGGTCGGAGGAGGATATGGGGTACTTGGAGCAGTGTCAGAGGAATTATGCTAATTGCAGTGTTATGTAGGGGGTGATGTGGGTTACGGCGTATATTCAATTTGCATTGGGGTTGGGAGGGATATGTTTATGTTTGAAGAGCATTTATCTTATACACTTGATGATTCTTTGTTCATGGAAATGCCCCTAAGTTGTGAGGACGACGCATGCAGCTGGTGGGAATAGCGTTGCTCTTCGATGGATATATGTGAATCGTGTTGGCCAATGGACGATGCGCGGCCACGACAATTGCTGGAGACGTCGACGCCGCTCCTCTGCTCCTTTGGTCACGCCCACAAGCATCAACAGCACCTGTGAACGTTGATAGTATCATGGCATGACCTCACGACAGACCTTTGTATATATCGGAGACGTACGCAAGTAGAAAAAGCGGCGGGTTCTGTTGCGCACATTGATGCTTTTATATCCAACCTGATTACTTCCCTTTGTGCTACGGCAGTAGAATGGGAAGAGATCGATCTGAAATCTTCGCGGTCGACTTCCGTGAGACTCTTCTGTGTGTGTCCCTGGGCTGCGTGGGCGAGGAGGAGAGTACCGAGGCCACGCATTGGTCTCTCTGATTCGGCATACATGCTCTGTATAATCTCGAGGCGGTCATGGTCCTAATGTCTACCTCGTTTATACCTGCTGTATCGCTTTGTAATGTGGCGGACTCTCACGATCGTGTTCTTTTGCAGGTGCGTATGTTAGAGCCTAGAGGTACGATCGAGTGGAGGTCCAGTGTGTAGGAGAGGGTAGAGCGGCGCTCTGATGTTGACGACGAGCCATCCATACGGGAAATCACGTGGTGAGCAGCGGTGGTGCTGTCATGACGGGGTTTAGGGGTTGTTGTTTACCGGAGGCTTGGGAAAACCAAAAGCAACGGTGCCTGCAGTCGCCTTTTTTTTTGGTATAATTAACCTGAGAGACGGTGTTTGAGCATGGCTGACTCGGCTCCGTCTGGCTGAAAGTTGTCATGCGTTCCTGAATGCGTCCGTCGTGACGTGCGTACTTTGAGGCTTCTCTGCTTCGTCGATACGGGGGTTGACGAGCCTTGTGGACGGGGCTCTTCTACGAGTAGTTGTTCGGTGTTTTCATGCGGCGTATAGAGTGCTCCCTTCAAACGAGTTGGGGTTATCAGGTATCGGCGGCAATTTGGACTTCATGTTGGAGATGCCGTGCCCGGTTCCCGTCCGTCCCGGGTTCCGATGTGGACCCACTCTCGGCCGATGCTCGTTCGCGTTCGGGCCGGCCTGGAGGTTGACGGACCTGCTATTACTTAGCGTCAGAGTGTCCGATAGCGCGTCCAAGGGCATGGGATGCAGACAGGATAGCGCGAGACAGCTGATGGCAGCTGACCAGCAGTCAATTGTCGATTCACATGGCGCAATCACTTGGAGCCCGAGGTGCTAGATAACGCCGGACCTTCCTTCAACACAATACGCACAGAATGCGGGCCCATTTGTCACATCTTTCCAGCATCCTCCAGCACAACCTGCCCCATGCACACGTGCCACGTAGTGTAGAACTCGGCGCGACAGCACGGAACAGCTACCCCGGCATGGGTTCAGAAGTGAGGCGGTCAGCTCCTCAGGTCTGCGACTCTTGTCTCTTTTCGTCCGATGTTTGTCTCGTGCACCGGGCCGAGGTGCATGGTGAACCTTGGAGGGGAATGGGAGGGAGCAACATGGCAAAGATGAGGAAACCTGGTCCTGGCATAGTCAGGGGGCGAGACGAGGGCCGAGGCCAGGCCTGCCCGGGCGCATTTAGAGTTTCTCGCTGGCGCGCCGCCCAAGGCGTCTCATGTCGTGACGTGCGGGAGGTTCATGCACGGTTGCCGGAAGGAGTTCGTTTCGAGGCGGTGCGAGTGGTAGGCTCGCTGGACTATAGGGAGGAGAGGCTGAGATGGACGCTGTTGGGGTTGGACGGGGATGGGTGATGATGGACGGTGAGGATGGACGCCAGGAGAAGGGACGGTTGGTCCCTTTATCGGTTTTGAGAGGTGCTCTCGATGGAATTCAGGTTCCGAGGCGGGAGATGGGGGTTTCAGTGGTGGGGGATGACGTAGAGAGCGTTTCCCCGCGGGTGACGAAGGGTATATCACGGCTGTTGTATAGGTTGAGCATAGCCTACCTCCCTTGCCTTAGTGTTCTTGCTGCTGGGACGTACCGTTGTCGTTGACATCGTCGGTGTTGGCGACGGGAGTTGAGGCTGAGAATGGGACCCCGCACGCACGCTCCAGAGCTTACACCAAGGACCACCAAGAGGTGGTGCAGTAGTCGAGACAGCCAGAGACAGACGGGATAAGACATGGGCAATTCGAGCATCGACTTTGGAGCGCTCGGAATGGAGCTAGGCCGAAGGCGGTGAGCTGGCGCTTGCGGGGGGCCGCTGAGGGGCCGAGGCTGGCGAATGGGAGGCGTGAGGTGGGCGGCTGCTTGCATGTCGCGCGGGATTCGAGACCCGCCGGGGGTTGGACGGCTACAGTGTAGCGCCTGCTGCTCTAGCGCTGAGGTCGCTAGAGTCTCAACTCTGAAGTACTGAAGTACCTACTAAAGTAGAGGTTCCTAGCAGGCGGTACTTGCCTTGGTGGGAAGTACCGTTAGTCGTTGAGTTGGAGCAATGATTCCAGGTTCCTAGGACAGCAAGAGTCATTCAAAGAAATATCGAACTTTGATCCAATATCGCTGGACAGTCCTGTTTCAGGAGGAACGGGTTTTGGCAGGAGAAATGAAAAGTCGATTCCTCCAAAGTGAATTGCGGATGCCGACTTTGATGAGGTGCTCGTGTTGGAGCGGCAAGGAGGGCTGGGTGGGACGGCACTCGAAGCGACCCTAGGTACTTCGCTAGATACCTAGTAGCCCCATCTCGTCCCATCCCATGCAAAAGGCAAATGAAACAAACGGGGTCCTGCGTCGGGTCGCAGTGCACTTGCACTTGTAAAGACAGGCAGACAGACAGACTGGATCGACGGTGTCTTCATCTCTCGGCTTCTCGGTAACGGATAGAGCCTCGGGGTGAGGCTGAGTTGGGCTGGATTGGATCGAGCTGAGGCGCCGGTGGCTCATTACCACCCGTAACAAAGTACCGACGGAAGGTATCACCTTCCTTTCTGTCCATGGATAGAGAAGGAAGTACCGAACCATACGGGTGCGACTGCCGCCGTGGGATTGGGCTCGAGACGTTGCTCTGTCGTCGAAGGCTTCCACCGCATCCCTGCAGCTTCATTGGCCCGGCCACCTACCTGCACGGCACTTCCGCCCCGGTGGAGCTGCTCCTGCCTGCCTGCACTGCACAGCACAGCACATGCAGTTGCTGCGCTACGGCAGGCGCACCTCTCATGGAAGTCACCAATGGAAGGCGTGGGTACGGCATCGACTACAACGCCAACGCCTACGCCCGTCAGTCTCGTCTCTGTCGTGCGTCGCCTCAGGTACCTGGGTAGATGTGTACTTTAGATGCTGCCCTCTATGAGCCAGACAACGAGGTCACTCTGTGATATGTGCCAACGTCGCGACATTAGTGGTGATGTACCTCGACGCATCCGATGTCCAGCCTCCAATCCGTCTCCAAATCCCAACTCCACCTCCCTCTCCCCTTCGCTCTAGTGCTCAAGCGCAGAAAAACCGAAAGACAGACAACACCACCGCATTCCGTCGCTGCCCACCCCCACCGCCTCTCCAAAGTGTCCCGGGTTCCCAGCCCAGGAAAAGTCTCCATCCGGTTGGTGTCCTCCGCTCCACGTTCAGCGTCTTCTTTACCACCTCCACCCCCATCGCAGTCGACGAACCCGACCGACCCCGACCCCTTCAGCTGATTCCCGAACAAGGACACGCAGCCGCTGCTTCGATTGACGACGACGGACGACCGAGACAAGACACATTGAACGCGACAACCAACACCACCCAGCGGCCAATTCCTCCCCTCCCCGCCTCAACCGCAGGCCCCGCCCATAGCCCAGCCCAGCCCAGCCAGCACAAGCGCAGCGAGTCGTCGCGCCGTCGCCCGCCCGCCGTCTACGGATACCATTACCGCGCCGCAACATGCCCACCGTCTGAGGCCCGCAGCAGCCCACACCACCCCTGCCGTGTGCCGCGTACCCAGCCTAACCCGTCCACGTTCGCTCACGCTGGTGCAGTCCAGTCCTTATCCATCCGCGCCAAGGTAGTGTACCTCGAGTTGTGCTCGCTAGGCGTGTTGGACCTTTGACCTGGATGTGCCTGCCCAGACCATGAGTGGTGGGAGCTCGCGCCAGCGCTCTGCGACCAGATCTGATACCCACGACCGAAATTCGAGCCCATTTCCATCCGTCCCCCGATCGAGAGACGAGATTCACAACCTCGAAGGCCTCGTCTTTACCGACCTGCCAAACTACGCCTCCGCCGCCGCGAAGCCGCCCCCGTCCCTGTTGAGCCCGAATCACCCCAACTTCGCCGTCGCTTCGACGCCCAGGACTTCCTCCAGCTTCCTCCCCCCCCCCGGCGGTTCTCGCCCAAGAGCCGCCACCGCGAGCTCTGTCCCGACCACACCTTTCTTCGCCCACGACGCCGCGAGGCCAGCGACCAGGGCCGGTCCGCCTCCGACGACCGTCATGTATCAAAACACTCAGCGACATGTCTCGAGCACCGACTCCTCGCGGCCTTTTCAGGTCCCTCCGCCGCCGCCCCCGATGTCGCCTCCCGTCCAGGGCCAGATGAGCAACATCATGTCCATACCTCCCCCGCCCCCGAGGTTCCCTTCCGCCCCGGGCCCGACTACCGGCGGCGGCGGCGGCGGCATGATGCTCCCGCCACCACCGGGTCCGCCCCCGGGGAGCGCAATGGCCGGCCAGGCCCCGTGGCACGGCGCCTTTGGACGCATGTACGACAGCCGCGGCGGCTTCCAAGTCCCTCCTCCCCCGCCGGGTCAACATCAGGCCTACAACCCGAAGCTGCATGCCCAGGTCGCGACCGGCACCAACCTCTCGATCCCGCCTCCCCCTCCCCCCAACGATCACGGCACCGGCATGTCTGCGACCTACATTCCCCAAGGAGACACCTACGGCGAAGGAGTGGGCATACCGGGCCTAGGTGGCTTTGACGACTTGGCTTCCTTCTCCGCCATGTCGCAGGGCTCCTGGCCCACGGCCAGCCAGACCAGCGCCGACACGGCCATGACGACGCCCCAGGACGAGATGTCCGGCAGGGACAGGATGTATGCCCAGGCCATGCACAGCCGGGGGCTCTCGCAGACGTCAACCGCGACCACGTCGAGCATCCACCCCGACCTGGCTTCCCAGTGGCCCCTGGACAAGGTGCTGCTCTGGCTCGCCTCGAACCAATTCTCCAAGGACTGGCAAGAAACATTCAAGGGACTGAACCTGCACGGATCTCACTTTCTCGAGCTCGGTAGCGCCATGGGAGGCCGCGGAAACTTTGGCATGATGCACCAGCAGGTTTACCCCAGGTTGGCTGTCGAGTGTACGAATAGCGGCACCGGGTGGGATCAGCCGCGCGAGCGCGAGGAGGGCAAGAGGATGAGGCGCCTCATCCGAAGCATCGTGACGGGACGGCCGGCTGATCCCTCCAAGGTGTCCTCCCACGGCAGGAAAGAGTCGGTGAGCTACGGCACCAGCCTCCCCAGCGCGGGGACCGACGGCGCAGACTCTCCGAGCGTGAGTATGATCGTTCGCCCGGGCGAGATCTCCAAGGCTGATGAGAGGCAGACGCCGATCAAAGCACCCGGGCCCGGCTTCGGCGGTCGTCGCTTCTCGCAGACGCGGTCCACCACCATGCCTGTCCTGAACAGCACCATGTCGTCGGATTCTAACCACAGGAGCATCTTGAAGCAAATCGACGTCGACGGCAGCCGTCGGCACAGCCCGAACGCGAGCGAGCCCGGTGACACGTTCCGCCCCCCGCCGCCCCTGCGGACCGACAGCCCCAACAGCAGCCCCAAACCCCAGAGTGCTTCGTTATTCCCGTCATCTGCAGGCAATCTGTCTGCTTCTCCGCACGCCACAAAGTTTGGGCACAGGTCCCGGAACAGCACCGATTCCGTGTCCTCCAACGCGGCCATATACGGCTCTGGCATACCCCCCGAGGCGAGCCAGATGCTGCGCAGCGGCATGAACATCTCGGACATGATCCAAGCCAGCCGGAGCAACACCGAAAGCCGGCGCTTGGGCCAGGACGGCGGGCGTCCGTCGCCGCAAGAGTCGAATGGCGACCGCTCCGCAGGCACCGAGCCCCCGTCGTCTGCCAAGGACTCGAAGAGCTTCCTCAGTTTTCTGTCTAGGAAGAAGAAGCAAAAGGAAGACGGCTTCCCGAGCCCCGACGACATGGAGTCGCCCACCTCACCGGCGCTCAACTTCAAGTCCCACTCCTTTGGCTCTCGCTTCGGGAACAACAGCGAGACGTCTCTGGATCTGCTGCACGAGAAGGATTCCGCAAAGTCCAGGCGCCCCGGCCCAGGGCGCACGTATGTGCTGGCGACGATGGACGGCCACAACTACCGCATGTGCGACATCACCGAGGCCGAGTCGGCGGCCGACCTACGCCTTACCATCTGCAGCAACTTGGGCCTGACGGATGCTCAGATCTACCTGACGGAACTCGGCAAATTCGACCACGACCAGCCTCTGGATGACCAGAAGCTCGTCACGCACCGCAAGGTCAGGGCTGACGCCAGCGGGACTCTCAAGTTCTTCCTCCGCCCCGCGAGCAAGGGCGCAGCCAAGGCCAATGGCGCACCGTCGCACACCTCGCTCGACGAGGAGGCGTACAATCGCCTGAACGGCGTGTCGCGCACCAGGTCCAGCTCGTCGCCGCCGACGTCGAGACAGAACACCATGACGGGCGAGCGGGTGGACGACAAGATGCTCGCGCACGAGGCGAACGAATACCGCGCCGAGATGGAGCGGAAGCAGCGGGAGTACCTCGAGAAGAGGCGACGCGTGGCCATGCAAGACGGCTCTGGGAACTCGGCCCAGGAGGGCGTGTCCACTCCCTACGGCATTCACGGCCGGACGGTTGACTTTGACCAGCCGCGACAATCGCCGTACGAGGACAAGAAGCCGGACATGCTATTCCCTGTGCGAAAACCGCCAGCTCCGCCGAGCGACCCGTCGGCGACCCTGCTCAAGGCAAATTCTCTCAGCAGGAAGACGGGACGCTCCATGCGGTCATCGGCAGAAGGCGTTCCTGCCCCGCGACGACCCTCGACGCTGTTCGAGGACATGGAGCTTCCTGGCCAGAACCAGGACAAGAAGAAGAAGACAAACAGCCAGCCTGTCGGCGGTATCGGCGCCGCCCTGGTGGGCATGGGCAGAGGTCTCGGTGCCGTCGGTGCCCACCCGCACCGGAGGTCCAGGTCGCCCAAACGGGTATCATCGCACTCGGCAATCAACAGCGAGTTCGTAGAGCAGCGAGGTAAGGGAGCAATGTCATCGGTTGACTTCGGCAGGTCCTGCTCGGATCGAGGCAGTCCGCGCTCGGCGTCGGGCTCTCCTGGTTCTCTGACATGGAGTCGTGGGAACCTGCCCTTCGTCGTGCCCGACTATTCTCCCGGCGGGACTCCGATGGCCGTCAACAGATCGCAGAATGGAATGGTCGCTAAATTGAATCACACAGTAGTACACAGGGTGCCTTCTCGGGAGATCAGCCCCAGCTCCGTCAACCCGCCCCAGATGCCCCCGCCGGAGCAAGCTCCGCCCCCTCGACGCAAGTCGCACGGCCCCGACTTTGACTTCCTCGACACGGACGTCAGTTTTGACAAGCCGCCTCCCCGGCGAGACGATTCTGGAGATGACTCGGACGACGGCCTGTTTGCCATTCCCATTGCTGGTCGCAAGCCCGTCATCAAGACGCGCATCTTTGACGGCGACGACTCGGATGATGAGGACGACAAGCGGCCGAGCCTGACGGTGAATACGGCCAAGTCGAAGAAGAAGGTTTCCGTGTCCTTTAACTCGCCGAAGTCGTTTGGCGACGGCGGCTCGGGCAAGACCCCCGAGGGCGAGGAGGACGAGGCGCTCATGAGCGCCCGGAGCGGCAAGAGTGCAAGGAGGACGCCCAACACGCCGGGCTCCGAGAGCTGGGAGTCGGAGGACAACAGCAAGCTGAGCCGGAGGAAGTCGTTTGTCGAGAAGGATGTCTGGGCCAACCGTCCCACCACGGACGCCCTGATCAACAACCTCGACGACTTCTTCCCGAACTTGGATCTCGACCAGCCGGTGCTCGAGGAAGGCGCGGAAGAGCCCTCGCCCCCGTCCCCGATCGCCGAAGCGGAGGAGAAGGAGACGGCTCCGGGCCCGTCGTCGCAGCCGCAGTCGCCTCCCCCGAGCCTGCGCGTTGCCATGGCCGCCGGCAACCGGTCCTTCTACAACGACAGCGACACGCTGGGCTCGGACGAGTCCACCCTCAAGGCGCTCGAGCGTCCTGCATCGGTGGCATCCGTCGCCCAGCGAAGTGTCAGACGGTCGGGTGGTCTCGGCCGCATGAAGTCCATCCGTGAAGTTGCCCGCGGCGCGCACGAGGCAAACAAGAGGTTCACGACGACGACCACTGCGCCCGGCCAGACCGGCCAGAACACGTCTGCCCTGATGAGGAGGAAGAGCACAAAGATGTTCAACGCCAACATCGTGCAGATCCGGCCCGACCAGCGAGGCAGCATGGTCATGCCGCAGATTCCGCAAGACACCCTGCCCAAGCGCCAGACGACCTTCCGCTGGTTCAAGGGTCAGCTCATCGGCAAGGGCACCTACGGCCGCGTCTACCTCGGTATGAACGCCACCACGGGAGAGTTCCTGGCCGTGAAGGAAGTCGAGGTCAACCCCAAGGCGGCGCAGGGCGACAAGGCCAAGATGCGCGAGCTGGTCGCGGCGCTCGACCAGGAGATCGAGACGATGCAGCACCTCGACCACGTCAACATTGTGCAGTACCTGGGATGCGAGCGCAAGGAGACGTCGATCAGCATCTTCCTCGAGTACATTTCCGGTGGCAGTATTGGGTCTTGCCTGCGCAAGCACGGCAAGTTTGAAGAGTCGGTCGTCTCCTCGCTCACGCGGCAGATGCTTTCGGGTCTGGCGTATCTCCACAGGGAGGGCATCCTGCATCGCGACCTGAAGGCCGACAACATCCTGCTGGACCTCGACGGCACGTGCAAGATTTCCGACTTTGGTATCTCCAAGAAGACGGACAACATCTACGGCAACGACAAGTCCAACTCGATGCAGGGCTCCGTGTTCTGGATGGCGCCCGAGGTCATCCGCTCCGAGGGCAAGGGCTACAGCGCCAAGGTCGACATCTGGAGCTTGGGGTGCGTGGTGTTGGAGATGTTTGCCGGGCGACGCCCGTGGTCCAAGGAGGAGGCCGTGGGAGCCATCTACAAGATTGCCAACGGAGAGACGCCGCCCATCCCCGACGAGGTGCGGGAGACGATCAGTCCGCTGGCGATTGCGTTTATGCTGGACTGTTTCACTGTGTAAGTGCGGACTTTGGTGCTACCAAGACACGAGGCTAATTCTTTCTTAGCAACCCGCTGGAGCGGCCCACGGCAGATGTCCTGCTCTCCCAGCACCCGTTCTGCGAGCTGGATCCCAACTACAACTTCTTCGACACGGGCCTGTACACCAAGATTCGCGGCAAGGACGTCTAGGGGGCGATGCTAGAGGAAGGGGAAAATAGCACCCGATGGTGAAAAGACAGGAGGGGTCAAACCGATGTTTCAAACGTCATTTCTTGGGGCGGAGAATTGTGGTGTTTTCGAGCTAGGGTTTTATCTTCTCGTTGGATTGCAGCGATGGCGCATGGAGGGTTGGGCAGGCATTGGGAGCTTTCGTCGTGTTTCTTGCGAAAGCGGGTTCCGATTTGGTGTTGTTTCTTCTTGGATACCTTGTGTAGGTTATGGTGGTGGCGGGGTGTGTAATTAAAGGGGAGATAATCACAAGGCGTTGAGCAAGTTTATCGTGCGAAACTTGGTGATGATGGTGGGTATGGAAATGTCCCTCGCTCTAAGGGTTTATGGTATTGTGAACGAGTGGTTTGAGCCAGTGAGATATGAGCGGTTTGGGGAAGATGTTAACGTGCTTTATCTGAGATGACGTCTAGGGATGCGATGTTGAGACCGGGCGAGGATGTGAAAAAGCACGACCATCTCTGCGCGGCCGAGACTCGGGTCTGCGTCGGCGACTTACACCACCTGACCGCGTGCGACATGGCCCGAAGAGGACCCCGGTTGTGCTGTACGGTAAGAAGGCGCCATTTTTGAGAAATTTTGGCACGGATTGGGAGACGCTTGGTAGCTTTGTGGTGGACGGCAAGATGGTAGCTTGCTGTTGGGTGGACTCTTTGGAAGCCTCGTGTTATGCATGGTACTCACAAGGCCGAAGCAGCGTTTGGGTCGGGCATGGGACTTTAGAACTTTTTGAATGTACTTATTTGCCAGTGAGGTTGAGAATGTGATGTCAATTGGTCTTGATTACTATTGTCTACAGTTTTGACCATGGTCCATGACCGTCACTATTGTCTGTTGTCGTCGTCGTCCATCATCCATCGTCATCGTCATCGTCCGTCATCGCAAGAGCAAAAAAAAAACAGAAAGACCAGCCAAAAATGCCCGAAGGCCCCTTGCCTAAACAACAGAACCCTCACCGCGCTTCCAGCCCTTCAAAACACAACAGACATCGTGGCAAAAGAACACAGCAACGCCGACAACACCGACAACGCCACAACAAGTGAGGGCTCGGCCCGTACAGCGCCCAAAGCCCGGGGACTGGATGACCGCCAGGCGGCTAGTTACCACCACAGCAAGCACTGCAACAGAGAGCAGATACTCCCCAGAAACCGAGGAGACTGGCACGCTCTGCTTCGCTCATGGCCTTCTCGTCAGAGGCATTGGTACTTCTGTTGACAGGAGAAGTGTTGATATTTCGAGTAGTAGTAGAAGTAGGAGTTCCAACAGGCGTGGAGATATTGCTGGAGTTAATGAGGGGGTTGGCAGCGGAGCGAGTGCTCGTCTCGTTCGTGCTGGTAGACGCAGTCGTACCAATAGGTGTGGAGGCATTGCTGGAGTTGATAAGGGGTGGGTGTGATCGTCTCGTCTACTGCCTTTTGCTTTCCCTTGTCGATAAGTCTCTCTTCGGCCTCAACCTCCCTTTCTTGAATAGTTTCGTCGGTTTCCGAAGCCTCTCTGGACTGTTCTTTTATAGCATCTTCTTCAACACCTTGCTCAGTCGATCCCTCTTCGCTGGCGCACACAACCAGACAGACGCACACAGCCAGACAGGCTGCCCGATCCAGTCCACCCCTCGCTCCTATTTGAGAGCTCGGCCCGTACGGCGCCCAAAGGCCGGCTGCGACCATAGAGAGAACCGCAAAAGAAACCACAGCAAAGGAGAGCAGATGCTCCCCAGGGGCCGCGGACCCCTGGTTCTTGCCGGAGTCCTTGATGGTGGCGGCAATGGCAGCTATGGCCCCTGCCGCAGAACACAGTACACCCCAGAAGCCAAGGAGGCTGGTTCGTTCAGCCTCACTTATAGACTGATTGTTGCTAGGGGGGCGCCGGCGGACCAGACGGCGGAGCAGGCGGCGGTGGCGGCGCGGGAGAGGCTGGCGCAGAAGGGACGGCCAAACTAGTGGCAGTAGAAGAGCCGGCAATAGGGGCAGGGGCGGCGGTGTTGCTGTTGCTGTTGCTGTCACTGCCGCTGCTGTCCTTGTTGTCGTCCGTCCTCGTCTTTGGAGTCGTCCTTCGTCGCTCTTGTTGTTGTCCGTCATCGTTGTTCCACTGCTGCTGCCGCAGGTGCTGGGGAGGGGCGCGGGAGAGATGGCCAGGCTGGCGGTGGTGGAGGGACCGGCGATGGTGACAGACGGTGGTAGACGGTCGGCGAGGGTTATCCAGGCTTGATCTCGCCGTGCTCGCCTGGGTGGGCGACGTGTAGTTGGGGCGGCTGCCCGAAGAGAGAGAACCGGCACTCCGGGTACGGGTGGGCCTGGGGGAATCCTCAGTGAGGGAAAGGAATCGATCCATCTTAAAGAGAGAGATGTAAGAGCAATGCGATGTTGGTTGATGTTGGTTGATGTTGGTTGATGTTGGTTGATGTTGGTTGAAGGATGTTTATCTACCTAGACACATGGGGGGGTTTATATAGACTCCAGAGATACCAGCAGACGTCACAGATCACTCCAGACCTGTTCAGGAACAAACGTTGGGCATGCTGTGTGAGATCTGGAAGCTGCAAGCTGAAGTCCAGGTGCTAATGCGGGAAGGAGCCCTCCCGTCTCGGCCACTTCCAATTCTTCGTCGAGTCAACTGGAATGCTCTTGCCTGTAGAATACCTAGGAGAATCAGATTCTGGTGCTCCGTCAAGTCCACTTTTGTCTCTGACTCTTACCTGTGTGTGTGAACGAACGTCTTTAAACTAACATCGCACCGCATCGCAGCCAAAGACACTATACCACACCACATCGCGCCCACCACAGCCAACCGTGTTGCACACCCCTACCAAAGTATATACTGCCCAAAAAATGGCTCACTTTCCATCCCATTTCAAGAACGAATCCGTCCACAAAAGCCCCCCTCCATCGAAACGACCTGGCCTCATGGCTCCAACGATATCGAGTAGTAGAAAGATGGTGTTACTACAGCTTCTGGCCCCTCCGATCCCCTCTGCCTCGACTTTGAACAAGCAAGAAGAGACTGCGAATAAGAATGACGAGGAGGTAGAGACTATTAAGGAGTCTAATAACAATACCGGTACTAAGAGAGAGGTCAAGAAAGAATCAGAGTCAAGTGAAGAATCAACTGAGACAGGTGTTAAGAAAAGTTCTGAGGAAGAAGACGAGTCAGAGTCGAGCAAAGAGGAACCGACTGAGAAACGAATTAAGAAAAATTCAGAGGAAGAAAACGAGTTAGAGTCGAGTAAAGAGGACTCGGCTGAAGAAGGTGTTGAAGGAGACGCTGACGAAGAACAGCCTAGAAAGGCTTAGGAAGTTAATAAAACTCCTTACGAAAGCTCCAAAGAGGCAGTTAAGCACAAAGAATCTAGCAAAGAGGAATCAAATGAACAAGCTGTTGAAGAAGATTACATAGAAGAACAGTCCAGAGAGGCTTAAAAGCCGACGAAACTACTTAAGAAAGGTCCAAAGAGGCAATCGAACACAAAGAACCTACTATAGAGTCCGGAAAAGCACTTCTAGCTAAATAAGAAGCTACTAAAGAGTTCAGTAACAATAAGATCACTAAAGATACTGAGTAGTCTATTGAAGAGCCTGGCAGAGAAGATTTATCTATAGGTAACTTCAAGGCCTCCGCTAATACCCGAGCCGCAAGTAAAAGATTTCTCGGAAAAGACGCGCATCCAGGTTCCTACGGACTATAACGACACACACAAAATTCCATTTTATACGCAGATGAAATGGTTGAGACCTGTCCTTCGACTCTCCCGCAAACTCAGCCCTAAGAAGGCCAACGCGCCAAGAATTTTCAACGGCTATCTGCTTTCAGGATTCGCCATTATTGAAGTTACTCCAGCCGACATCATTTCAGTAGTAGCGAGTTCATCTGGCTCTTGAAGGCAGCGCGGCGCTAGCTTTGACGAGCAAAGCGATGCTCTCCAAGGTCGTTCGTCAAAGCTTCGTCGAGCTGAACCGCTGTGCTGCATCGAGGTTCAAGTTACTACTCCACCTCGAGAAGGAGACTTGCGACATGAGGGAGATTCTGTGTCACACATGCCAGGTCTTCCACCCGCCAACATCCTCGAACCTGGAAGAAGGGAATGGCGGCATCCGAACGTGCGCAAGGGGATCGCTAAGCCAACAAGACTGGAGCACATCATCTCCATACCTGCCAACCACCGTGCATTTCAACATGGTCAAGGCTGTCATGAGATCGTATAGGTGCCGACTCGATCTGTATGACCCGAGACTACTATTTTCAAGCGTTCTCTACGTTGACGAAGCCACAAATGCCAAAGCTCGGTACACGGCAACTTCCCTCATAGCTGACAATCAGCTGTTACTTCGGACGGTCGTCACGTTGCTGCCATCTCCAATCAGAGGAGAGGCTCGGAGCGCAGCTCCAAATCTCCTGCAACTCGTCAACGAAAGGCCGGGCCTGAGAAACGTGTGTCTGCACATCGAGTGGTCCTGGGTATACCCAAACATCTTCGACGATAAACCGCCCCCGCCGCCAACTGGTGAGCCATTAGCAGATGCATGGAACCCGCGTATCAAGCCAAATCCGATGCGTGGGTATCCAGAAAGCTGTAAGTACTGCTGGACGCTTTTCCACTTCAACTACACGGACTTGAAAGTCAGTGGCGCTCGCGTCGTGTCGCTTGTGTCCTACAAGCTCCTCGGGAGAGGGGAGGACTTTAACGACCGGCTGTGGGTGCTTCACACCCAGGAAGCGGCCGAAGAGGAGAAGAGGAACTTGAGGATCTCTTATTTGCAAATGCATCCGACAGATGCGTGGTGTCGCGGGAGACCAAAGTTGCCGGAATATGGCGGACGAAGTGCTAACCTAGACCCGTTTTGTTATGAGGGTTTAGATACTGTTACTTTGTAATTAGGTAGGGTAAAGAATCCAACAACCATTTGCTATTGTGCACGAAGGTTACAAGCACGACTGCTGGCGTCTTCTCATGCTCCCTTCCAACAGTGCATGACTGGCTCGGGTGCAGACCAGCCAACTTTTCCTTCGCTGATTCAACCAAGCAAGCGACGATGGTAAGTGGTTCCGTCCCATCTCTATCTGTCCTAGGCCGCGAATTTGACCTAGGGTATCTCTTTTCTCTCAACAACAGTGCTTTCCATCAGCCGAGTCAAGGGTGATGTCATCCACAATCTTCGCAGCGCGAGGAGAGAGTCGTGGCATCTCCGTCATCCGCGCATTGATGTAATCCCTTAATACAAGGACATTAGCGAGCAATCCAACGCGCTTGGCTTGTAGGTTTCAGATTTCGAAATGGCTGTGGGAATTTGTCGTCTCTGGGGTTGTTCCTGTTGGGAACTCGCCCGGGAACTCCTTATCCGGTTAGCAAGCCTTCTGCCGTAGTCCCGCACCTGATGGTTGATGCCTCGGTAAAAGTCTGCCAGGTCGTATTAGTCTGCAGGTTTGTGTAAGCCAATTACCTACCAGGCCAAACTCTTCGGAGATGGCGTTCTCGAGCAGAATCATGGCATCATCGGCATATCCTATCTCTATTGCGCAACGAGCAAAGTTGGCATGAAAGTCACCGAATGTCATTCCACCCATGCCGCCTGTGACGCTGGGTCGCCATTGTCCGTCATCGTCCGTCGTT